>JAUMJJ010000113.1:7627500-7865000 GCA_033556795.1 Tapera naevia
GTCACTTCCACCCTACGCTTGCTCCAGTCCTCTCTACCTTACAGAATTTTGTCAGCACAAAAAGATCTTCAGAAACGTCTCAGAGGAACTCAGGTATAAACTGCACAACTGTCAGAATAGTTGCCTGCTATTCATTTTATATTTGTTCTGGTTTAAAAGCAAAACTGAATACTTGAATCTGGTGTTCCGACTCAGTCTCCCAGAAGACATACCATAGACATTTTAAGACCCAAACACTTTCTAGCAGATGACGTTATTTTTATGTCTACTAGCAGAGTAATGGCTCATCTTATTTTAAATGCAGAATTCCTGTGCCCTGCTGTTCCCCAACGCCCTTGGCGGAGGCTTAGCACAGGCAACATTCTCACATTAGGAAGAGTTTTCTCAGGGTATAAAGCTGCCAACACTTCATTTATATCTTTGTTGTTCTTGAGTGTATAAAGGGGTGTTTTGTAATGAGAAAGTCACAATGCCCAGTTTGCAATTGCAGGTTTAGCAAGTGCTAAATCTACAACCTGCAGTAGCTTCTGAGAGCCTGTGCGTTTGTGTGCTCGGACCTGCGTCAGAAGTTGGTGACCTTTGCTGATGTGTGACTGCAAGCAGAAGTAGAAGACATTTCTTCTGGCAGTTTGCATGTGTTGGAGCTTTTTGGGCAACCTTTCTTGTGCCAGTTTGAAGGGCCCTGCAGCACTGAGAGTGAATGTCTGCATGCACTGATTTGACCTCCCCGGGGCTGGGCTTCCTCCTGCTGCAGACCTTGCTGCACCCAGGTGATCCTGCCTTGGGTACTCATAGCAGATATCAGCACTAGCACCTGTGCATAGCAGTGAGAAATACTGATATGTGTTGTTAAGAATCGTTAACTTATGAAAGAGACTAATTCTGCCTGCCTTCTGAAAGGTTCTTAAAATAGTTTCATTAAAGCTGGTAGAATTCAGGGTTGGTATAAGCAGAGCCTAGGACCTGACTACACCATCAGCTTGTTAGGCTGTTTAGTCCCAGTTGAAATTACTGAAGTGTCCCTTTCTATTATTTGGGTTTTTTCCTTTCTTTCTTTTTTTAGTCTTTCGAGTACTTTCAAATGTCCTATGGCTAGATATATGCCAGCCAGACTTCCTGGCTGTCTATTGTTTCCTAGTACAGCAGAAATTAGAAGAGGAAATCAATGGAACCTCAACTGTCTCAGACCAGCCATGTGTCCTGCCCCTTTGTGGTACGGACACTGTGATTTATGAATAATAAGCCAATCTTTAATTGAGTGAAATGCACAATAGGGCTTTTCTTCAGGCCAGCAGAGTGCTGCTATTCAGTAGATTGCAGAGTGCTACAATGGACGTCACGGTGGCATCCATCAGCCTGAGTGATTACATCCGTATTCATCTCTGGGTAGACAGAAATCCCGTCCTCCTCACGTGAGCAGTGCTGCCTGGTTTGGCACAGGAAGAAGGCTCTGCTTTGGATTGGTGATAACTCTGACTAGGCAGCAAGGGACCATTGTCACCTGACAGTGTTATCTCTTAATTATATTATCTCTTAATTACAGAAGCTAATTGTTTGTTTCTTTATTAGTAGGAGCAGATATGGGCCCAAGGACTGTGGAGATAACAAGGGTCAGTGAGTTATTTTCTATCAATTCAAAAAGCTGACACCTTTAACTGAAGTTATTGATTTCTCTAACATTTTTCAGAAATAAAAATGCATTATTTATGTTTGCAGTAAGTTGGTGGACATATGCCTAAGTAACATGACATGCGTGTGTGAGGATGCACGTGTCTGTCAAACCTACCTATTTTCTCCCTGTTCCATAAATCAAATGAGTCAGTTATTGCTTTAGCATAAACATTGACATGTACAAGTTGCTGTAATTGCAAATGTTGGTGGTTTTTGTATTTCGTTTTAGGGGCCAAATGATGCACTCGGTATCAGTATAGCAGGAGGGAAGGGAAGTCCATTAGGAGATATTCCCATCTTCATTGCTATGATTCAAGCCAGCGGTGTGGCTGCACGTACCCAAAGACTCAGAGTGAGTAGAGAGATCCTCTCAATACTTCATATTTCATCTGCTGTGTTTCCCACAGAGAAGGAGCCTCAAATACTTCTCTATATGCCTTCATTTTGATCATGTCTCATAGGTTATTCTGTCTCTCAAACAAATACAAATAAACACAACGTCCCCCCAAAAAAACACCGCCAAACTTAGAATCATAGAATGGTTTGGGTTGGAAGGGACCTAAAGATTATCCAGCTCCAACCCCCATGCCATGGGTAGGCACACCTTCCACTAGATCACATTGCTCAAAGCGTCATCCAGCCTGGCCATCCAGGGATGGGGCATCCACAACTTCTCTGGGCAACCTGTTCCAGCGCCTCACCACCCTCACAGTAACAGTTTTCTTTTGCCCCTTCTCTTACCTGTTAAATTATATTTTATCTTGGGCTAACAGCAGTGGTTGCCCATATGGAGAAGGGCTATTAAAAGAAAGAACATTAATATGTTTTCAGTGGTCTTTGAATGCATATGTTCATCCAGACCCAAGGGAGGCAGCAACAGGCTGTCTGGAAACCGCAGGTGTTTTGGGGACTGCAGACTGGGCATTGTTTAGAGCTCAAACCACGTAGAAACCGGATCAGAGGTCAGTTGTTTGATCTTAAGACCCTTACAAAGAAATGCCAAAAATAAAGCACTTGTCCCAGACCCACAGGATATGTGGGCTTCCAGGAATGACCGTGATGATCACTTTCCAGTTTTGGAGAGAGTTTCAAAGAATAATTAGTACTGAAAAGATCTTTATTATGTAGATACATAGGATTGCTTTGTCCCATAAGATACGTTAGTACGCTGCTACGTTCATGCTATGTCTCTAATAGAATTACAAAATAGCACTAAGTGCCAGGGTCAAGATCATTTTTATGTATAAGAAGATGAAATAATCTAGGTTAATTAGATTAATATAAGAAGTGCCTGCTTTCCTGTACTGCATTCAGCATGTGCATATGTAGTCTGTAAGAATAAGAATTTGTCTGCATATATGGACACAAATAAATCCTTTCTGGATGGGAGGACAACAGTGAATATATCACACTCTGCTTGCAAATGGAAGTAGTAAAACACGACCTGTCTTTGTTTCTCTGATCACATTGTTATTTTTAAAAAATCCGTATTATACTTGCTCTGAAGAATGGTAAATGATCACTAGCAATGCAGAATTCTCACAAAAGGGATCCTGCAAAAGAGAAGCATGACTCTACAGTGCCAAGTTCATGAGGAATTTTAAGCATTCTTAATTTTAATTTTCCCTAATGCTAGTAATTTTCCATTACTGTTGTACTTTTAGGTTGGAGATCGGATTGTCAGTATTAATGGGCAACCTTTGGATGGGCTGTCTCATGCAGATGCGGTTAATCTACTAAAGAATGCTTATGGGAGCATTATCCTGCAGGTATGGTGATAAATTGAACATGCAGCTGCATGAGGGTAGATAAATGGCATTCAGGAGGAAAAAAAAAACCCTAAGCATCACTGGCACAAGGCATCACAGAATTGCAGGGTGCTTGCTGATGGGAATTACATAGAATGAAAGCAAGAAATAATTTTAATTCAAAAATTCTTTATTGCCACTCATACAGGCTGTGAGCATGATTATGTAAAAGCATAACAAAGAGAACAAAGTAACTTGTTGCTACACATGATAAATCAACAAGCTTCCATTTTTTTCTTTAATTTGACGTTAACTGGGAACAAGAAAATACATGTGCGTGTGTAGGTGTGCATGCATGTAACTAGACTGTGACCAAACTGCCCACAGTGTTAATTCCCTTGTTCTTGAAAGAAGGAGAAGACAGAAATGCTAGCAGCATTTAGTAAAAATGATAGCATCATCATTAAGACAGTGCTACCAAGAACTGATTATTCTACAGGTAATGCGTAACAACACTTGAGAGAAAACAGTGTTATCACCACCACATTTATATGCTAGCTAAAAGGAAGAGACGTGTTCTACCACTGTGGTTCTTATTGCTGCTTGCCAGTATATTCATCTTTGGTTTATGTTTATGGAGAGAAATGGGAAAAATACTTGGCAGAGAGAATTCAAAATACTACTCATTTGCAGAATTATTGTAACGATTGGAAAACAAGCTTAAGAGGTACCATTAACATCTACTCTAATTTTCTTTATCATCACAGCATATTGGATTGGAACGCATCTTGAGAGATTTTTGCAAGCTTCTTGCTTGTATTTCAACACAAATGTGTCTATAAAAATGGGGGAGGAAGGAAATGAAATTGTAATAAACTTAGTTTTAAAGTTGCTTATTCTTTGTTTTGTCTGTCCATGAACTGCTGACCTGGTAAGTGATGAGCCAGTTCAAGAGCAGATGGTGTATTTGTGTAGTTCCGTTGGAGTCAAAGCAATACACAGATATACACCAGCTGAGGATTTTCTGTTAAATTATAGTTATCATATTGTTACTAATGTTGAGTAATTTCGCTTTTCATGTCAACAGTATTCCCTGAATAGAAAATGAAAGCTTGTTGCGGAACCGAAAATTGCTAATCTTGAAAGCTGTAATACAGCATATTCCACCTCATCATGTATTTAAAACTATTCCTGATGAAGCATGCTGTCAGTTGGTCGCTGACATAAACAAAGAGGTTCTTCTAGAAGTGTCTTTGATTTTGTCAGTTGGCAATTTTTCTTCCATATGTTTGCTGTCTAGCTTAAAATGGGCTTAATACTTTTCACAGATGATACAGGTTTATTCTGATAGAATAGACCCTACTTTCATCTATTAAAAAATCTGTTATGTGAATATGAGATGTTATATTTTAATACTGGCAAGGAGGTGTGTCGAAGCCCTGCCGTAAGCATGGTAATACTGTTTCCTTACCTGCTAACTGCAAGTACTTCTCAATCACCAGATTGCTTTTTTTATTAAAACAATCTAAATAGAATAATTCTATCACTGTGATAATCATGACTGATGTGTCATTAAGTAATTCTATTTATTATCAGGTTAGACCACTTCATGGCAAACTGCTTTGAAAGGTCAGATAATTGCATTCAGTGGTGTGGAAAGGCTTATTATCAGTATGTCCTGGGAAGGATGGTAAAGGAGTTTGCAAATGCTGTTTGCAAATGGGAGATTAGGGTCTCAGGGGAACAATCATCCCTTTCGGCTGTTTTGATGCTTTGGTTTAATTTAATTTCTTTTCTGCAGGTGTAGTAATGAGATAAGGGGAAGCTTTTTTACAAGGTTGTTGAACTCTGATATGTTCTTACTGCCAACTGAAGATTTTTGAATATAGATTTATTTTGCCCTTATTTTGTTTAACAACAAAATACAACAAATACTGGCTGGCACTCTTTTCCCTACTGCAACAGGAAGGAAAACTTAATGGTGTCTTTGCTGGCTGAAGCAGGTGCAGCTATCTTGTCTGCTGGACCCCTTAATTTTGGGCATCTGAGAACCCGAATCCTGGGATGTAAAATTTGCATTAGAACTAATCTTCCTTCCTAGAAAATGCTGCCACCCTCTTGGCTTCAAGTGATTAGAAAGAGGGAAATACTGTTGTGGAAAAAATGTGAGCATTCATTTAAAACAGGGGATTTAGAATGGATTTTTTATTTCGAAAAGGTACATTTCCCTTAAGCCATGTTCACAGCAAGGAATGGGAAAAGTACCTGTTAATTTTGATAAAATAAGGCCATAGATAGCTAGAGGAAATATTGAAAATACACTTATTGGGTATTTCTCAGTGTCTCTGAGCCAAACTCCTGCACTGTACAATAAACATCAAGCTGAAAAGAATGTCTCATCAGAAGGAGATGGAGTTAGGGGATAACCATAGCATGTAGCTGTTAGGAAATTGATGTCCTTTCAGCTGTGAATACTTAAAATCCAAACCACTTTGGAGTGACTTCCTTGATCTTTTTTTTTCCAGAAAAAAACAACAGAAAATTAGTATGCAATGAAAGGTTAAAAAGCTAGAATGGGCATTGATTCTTGGTGTTTAATAAGTCCCACTGGGCCTGCAGACTGCAAACTTTTATCTTTATGAGGCTAAATCCCAGTGAATAGCTAACGCCAGAGCTCAGCATGCAGGTAACTGTGTTCTCAATATGGCCATAATCAACTTGTAACTAACCTATACAACATTGATAGGCTTGCTTTAAAAAGCCTAAGCAAGTTTGCTGCCCCACAACCTGTCAAAATTGCATTAACTCTATTAGTGTAATTCCAGATGGTTTCAGAATAATACAGGAGCCCAGAACTGGGAAGTTTGAGAATCCAGTCTGTTGCCTTTAGTGGACGGGTTAGAAATTACAGAAAATTTGAAACCAAGGTTTGATTTCTTCCCCACTCAGCAAACGAACAAATTTTAGGTATTTCAAGGCATCCCTTGGATCTCTATGTAGGAGGCCTTTACTTTCAAGCCCGGTCCTGGTCGTGTTGACTCTGAGACATACCTTTCTCCGTGACAAAGTACCCTCATTCTCTGGATTATCCAGAAAGACTGTTCCCCTCTGCTCAGTATCTAAGTGATAGCTATATAAAGGCAAAAGCAAGCTTCAGAGCAAAGTTTGCATTTAACCCCAAGAAAGGTAGCTACTATTAACTTTATTAATTGAAAATACTGAATTAATATGACATTTAAGAGAGTAGTACTTGAAATTTGCTTGAAAAAAATACATCAACAATTGATGTTCCTAACATGTCAGCTATTTTCTACCTCATTAGCCAAGATGTCTCTGGTATTGAGCACGCATAGTATTTCATTGCATCCTTCTGTTTAGGTTGTGGCTGATACCAACATCAGTGCCATTGCTACCCAGCTGGAGAGCATGTCTGCGGGGTGCAACCTTAACTCTTCTTCTGAGCATCCTTCTGAAGATCCTGAGTAAGTGTGCACTTAGTCTGCATAACTGAGGTGGATTTCTATGCGCCATGCAAGGGAAAAGCCTAGAGTGGTGAAGGAGGTCTCTCCGTTGCTTCTCTCTCTAATTTTCCATCACCTTAGAAATGAAAGCTGTGACGTTCTCCAAGCTGATGATGGACAGATGTCCCTCTTCACTTGGTGAAAGAAATTGCTTGAATAAATAAGCACAAAAAGTGTTTCCAAGCACTAGTTCTAGACCTTTTTTTAAAAAAACAACTCCTTTCTTTTCTAATGTGTTTTGTTGACATGACAAGTTCTGCCCTTGTCAGTTGGCATCCTTGAATGAAAGGAGTGACAAACGTAGCAATTCAAAATAATGTTGGCAGACTAAGGCAAGAGATGTTAAAAAAGCCTGATGTTTTTCACAAATACTTCAAAACAAGTTCCAGAACTTTCTTTGTCTTTTGAATCTTGTTTGCTTTACAATTCCAAAAAAGTCTAATGAAAACTTTTCTACTTACAGCACTTCTGTACGGTGATGGAAGTTAGAGATCTAGCCTTCCCATGGCCATGCAGCATTCTCCATTGGGTGCTTTTTAGGGCAGCTTATACCATTCTGGTTATCATTTTGAAATTCATTTGATCTTCATTTTGGTTAATTAGCTTCATTATGTTCTTCATTTTTGTTCTTTGATTCATTATATTTATTTTAAGAAGCCAAGATGCAAGTTGCTGCCCTACCTCAAGGGGATTTTGAGTATAAAAGTTAAGCTATTTCTGATGCATTCTCTGGTCTTACAATGTGAGATAATGTTTTTATTGCTGCTTCGCAAAGGAGAGTTGCTAACTTGACAAAAGGATTTGTATTCTTTTTTCATATCAAAATAGTAAGGAAATGTGAATGTGAAAGTATGAAGCAGAATTAGGTAGGCATATGCATTCTTCCAGTCCTAAAGGAGTGGCTAGATATTAGTCACATAGGCTACACCTTTATATAGATGGAAAGTGCCAAATAGCTTTTGTCCACAATGATTTTTTCTAAATATGTAGAAATCACTTTTTCAGATTTGGGATGGATACATACAATGAGTGGTCTAAATTCCACAAAGGTTTTCCTCTGCTCAATGTAGGCAATAAACACTGCTGAAGAGCAGTTCAGGCTCTAAGCAAATGCAGTGAGTGAGGGGCTCTCAGAAGTCAGCCTCTGGGGTTCCAAGGCACAGGGATGCAGGTCAAATATAGATTGTTAGAAAACAGACCAAAGAGCCTGCAGTAGAGCTGAGACTATAAACACAAGTGTTCCTGGCTGCTCCATGTCTTTTGGACTCATTCCTCTGAAGTCATAAAGTACAATTATGCAGTAAGGAATTGTTGCAGTTGCCACTTACACAGACTAAAGACGACAGCTTGGCTGGTAAGAAAGCAAACTCTCCTTCATGTATGTGCAGCAGCTGCAGATGAGGGGAGTCTCACTTCTACACCAGAGATAAGTGCTCTTGTTGTGCTCTTATTAAAAATAAGTATTTTCAAAGTGAGGAGCTGAACAGCATTTGAACTCTGGGCTGCGCAGGAGTGCATTTCAGCATGAGGACAAGAGTCGTGGTTTGTGACTGTATGAAAAACTTCTTGATAGATAATATCTCTGTAAGCGTTCCTTCTGCATAAAGACCCCAGAGACAGGCATTGCTATTCTAAGTGATATTTATTGTGTTTTCAGAGCACCTCAGCCTAAGGTTATTACTTTGGAGAAAGGCTCTGATGGACTGGGATTTAGTATTGTAGGGGGGTATGGAAGTCCCCATGGAGACCTGCCCATTTATGTCAAGACTATATTTGCCAAGGTATCTTTTTTATTTTCTCCCTGTTTCTATATTATCTTTAAAAATAAGCCTAAGATTTGGCTTGGATAATATATTATGTAGTAGGAAGCAAAATGTACTAAGTACATTGGTGTGAGTAAGTGGACCTAGGACTCACAG
The DNA here is from genome assembly GCA_033556795.1 of Tapera naevia. Classification (NCBI taxonomy): domain Eukaryota; kingdom Metazoa; phylum Chordata; class Aves; order Cuculiformes; family Neomorphidae; genus Tapera; species Tapera naevia. The sequence continues at coordinate 7,636,360 of JAUMJJ010000113.1, forward strand.
ATGGCTTCTCAGTTTATATTTCACATTACTGATGGCTGAAACAAGATACTTTATCTCAGCAGATTCGCTCTTTGTACTTCAGAAACTTGATTTTATACATTAAAATATTTATAAGGCAATTTCATATTTGTAAATCTCAAAGTGCCTTCCAAGAGATATGGAGGCATCACTTTTCCAGTGTACAGGAGAGGAGACAATTGCAGGGATGTTGTATCTTTGTGGTTGAGCTTCAGCTGCAAAACCAGCAATAAGCTCCTGTGCTCAGGTGGTCACCTCAAAGAGAAAAGCCACCAAAAATGAAAAACATTGGCCTTGTAGGTTAGTGATGAATTGGCTTACACATCGGTCCTGGCTGTAGTTACTCTCCCTTGCTTCCAGCTTCTCTCCTGCCTCTTCATGAGCACTCCACTCACTGTCTCAGCCTATCTCTGATTCCAACCCTGAGTGTCAGGGGATGGCTCGTGGGTCCCAGCCAAGTGCAATGGCTTTGACCACCGAGGCCAAGGAGGAAATATGGTACAGCACAGCCTGGAGGCAGACAGCTGCAGATAACTGCTGGTGCAGAGGGAGAAGTGCCCCTTTTTCCACCCATCCACTTGCTGGCAGTGTGCTCGGTGCGAGCCAGCAAGACACGTCAGGCACAGGCACATGAAGGGGGTTTTGAAAACGAGGGGGGGAAGAAAAACAATGGAAGTTACTTTATATAAACCCTGAAGTCAGTCACGCACAGTTTTTTTGTCCTGTGCTTACTTGCTGTCACCTTTGCCAGCGCTTCTGGCAGGGCAGATGACTTCATCTGAAAGTGGAGTGGAAGTTATGTGTCTGCTTCTGTGATGCTTGGGCTCAAACCACAAATATCTGGTCTTTCACAATTTTCAGTTATTAACGTAGGAAGATGTCTTTAAGTGGATGCTTTAGATTTGCAGGTTTCTAGAAGTAAGCACAGCTGAGAAACCCCAAATCAAAGCTAAATTACACTGCATTCACTGGTGGGGCCATGGAGCAGAAACAAATGCTATGAGCTGACCTATGGGCAGGGCAGGGCCCAGGATTTAGGTAAAAGAGCTGCACTGAGGCCTCTGAAGAAGAACCACCATTTCTAAAGCTCTGTGGGAGCTGCTCAGGGCCTTCAACGGAGTCCAGCTCTGTCCGGGGCTTGGGGCACTGCCCAGGCTGTTCTGCTGCATGGCCTTTGTGTCCCTCCCCCTCCCCACGTTTTAACCCGTTTCTCAGCACTGGGTGCAGACTACATTTAAATGCTGCTTTAACAAGTCTCTCAGTAATCATAAAAGCCAGAACCAGTCTTTACTCTGCAGCTTTTTCAGGGATGAGCCGATTCTCCTCTTCCCAGGTGTGTATCACCTGCCCATGCTGCCCTAGGCGTCACAGGGTTGGATAAGCGGGACAAGCAGAGAACGGTTGAAGCACTCAGGGATGCTTCAGCACTGTCATTTCTCACGTTCCCCACCCAGTTATGGTGGGATTTCCAGCACTGCATCCCTCCTCATTTCATCCATCAGCATTATGAGAGATGGGAGGGCTCTGTGCTACCAACCACTAACAAATCGCTTTGCTGTTTGCAGGGAGCAGCTGCAGACGATGGCAGACTGAAGCGTGGCGATCAGATTTTAGCGGTTAATGGGGAAGCTTTGGAAGGAGTTACTCATGAGCAAGCTGTAGCTATTCTGAAGCGCCAGAAAGGAACTGTAACATTAATGGTGTTATCATGAATGTCATTGCGCTTGCAGAGATAAATACAATTATTTTAGAACATCAATAGAGCTATAATAATACTGTTCAGCCCTGAGCAGGATGTAAAGCAACCCTGGCAAAAATCTATCAGTATTCACCCCATTGACAGAAAAGGTAGTGTGCATCTCGAACTTCATTTAGCCTTCCTCGTTATCAGCCTTTTCCCACCCTCCCCTACTTCTGGTGGCTTTTGATGTTTCTCTGGACAAGTTAAATTAAGGAACTTCAAAGAGAAATATCAGTTTTACTTTATTTGTACATCAGTTTATGCCCACTAGTCTGAACCCCAGTTACAACTGCTGAATCTGGAATCAATTCACACACAAAAGAGAATTTAGATCATCAACTGATCTCATCTGATGAGCAGAAATAAATGCTGAGTGACTTGTCATCTCACTCATGATTTACTTATGCTAATTGTCCTTTCAAGTATGCCAGAAAACATTAGCAATGTAATTAAATTACCACTGTTCCAAATGATGAAATATCAAATTCTCCTCTGGGAAATTATTTGTGCTCGGCACAGTAAGTCTGATAGTCAAATGTGAACTTCTCACGTTTATCTCTTTGGGTAGGTCTATGGAAGTTAGTCAGAGGTAATTACTGTGATGTGTCAATTTGCAGCCTTTAGCATGAAAAACAAACTAGGGGAGAGGGAAATAGTTTTTTTTTTAGGCTTTTAAAATGTTTGAGCCTTTTCAGATATTTAGGCAGCATGAACAACAACAACCGATCTCGTTTTGTTCTAATTGTATTTTTAAAGAAGGAGAAATGTGCTGATATATGCCAGGCATGTTGCGTACAAAGGCAACTGTTGTGCCAATTTGCAGCATAATTGTTCATCCTGGAACTTTAATGAAGACAAAAGTTTGCTTCAGCAATGTGATCCTGTAATTCTAGTAATGATGGTGAGCAGTCCCCCTGCACGTTGTCTTTAAGGACAGATGAAGCTAATCCAAACCAGCAAACTGTTTCACCTTTCCAAGAGTCTCCCAAGGTCAGGTAGTGCAGGAAGAGGCTTTCACGGATCACAGAGGATGCTTCTCTCTCAGGGCTGCTGGAGTTCAGGTTTGGATGATACCAAATAATACCAGGCACTGGTGAGATGATCGCTGCAGAAGCCTGCTGCGACAGTTTAAGATGATGTCCTCCTGGGCTGGCTGCTGTGCCCACCCTCCCAAGGGCTTCCTTGGCCCCCTCCAGCGGAGTCGGACAGCTCAGTCAAAGCAACCGCCTGTTTCTTTGGTTTAAGCTGAGCCAAGTGAGAGCATGCCAAAGCCCACGAGGAGCCTTCCCAACACCTGTCCAGCTGTGTGGTGGAGGTGGGATATAGGAATGTTCAGCAAAAAGTTAGCAACTTTGTTACATGTCGCAGACATTCCTGCAGTGATTATATGACTGTGGCCTTAGTGATTTAGCAAATTAGCTTGGCAGCCAGATTAATGGCAATGCAAGTCATTGTGGTTTAATCTTCCTATCCAAAGGAACAGTAGGGCTTTAAAGGAGGCAGCCCGGTCTATTTGGACTATTTGGTATACTTTATAATGATGATGTAGCTGGGAAAAATGAAAGAGTAGGGGCGTCAAAATTGGTTGGTTATTTTATGTGAAAAAGTCCCTGGAATTAAATAGTGAGAAGATTCAAAATCTAGTATAAAAACTGAGTAGCACAGGGTTTGTGTTAGAGGTACCATTGTTCCATATGTGAGGGGCTGGAGTGGGTATTCCCCCATTTTACATAAAAGAACAGGTACTGAAGCGAGATGAACTACACTGAAACACCAAGTTGTGATTTGCTGTCATTGAAATGGCTTTCCTTATTTCATTGAAAAGTTTGCTTTAACTTTAGGTAATCACAAAGTGCATTTAGCCTGCTGGAACCATTAGTGGGTATCCCGTTAATAGTGCCTGGAAGAGATTTCACATTTTCAGTGGATTCCCACCGTAGCATTTGATTTGCTGAGTGAAGCATTAGTGGAAATCTGATTGTAGACCCACAGAAATATGTCCTGATGTAGCAAATTGGAGAATTCCAAGGCATGCAGAGTTAAAGGCTGTTAGGTGAAATGTGAAGAGGTACCCTCAGAAATACTGTAGGGGATTTATGAACAAAATTGTAATGATTCCTCTGTCTGATCATGTTTTTATAACTGTTGCATTTCTACTTTAAGGTGTTGCCACATTTAATGTATGAAGTTTTACACAGCTATTTATTAGCCTATTATGCAGATACCGTTCATATACATAAAGAATAGAATTTATGGGCTGAAATATTTTGCACTTCTCATTGCTCAGAATGAGAGAGAACATTTTCTGCTTCTTGTAATTTGCACTTTGTGTGTTGAATATATTACTGCCAAAAATTATATTGCCACTAATTGATAAACCAGTGACCATGCAGAGAAGCGTGTGCTCTATACAGGACCAAGTTAGATAATTAAATTTGCATTACGCTTGTCTGCGTTGAGGTGTTCTGGTCTGTTTAAAACTTTAATTCTGTGCAAGGGAAAAAGCAATTAAACTCCTGATTGTATGTTTATGTATATCAGTACAATGAGATATTTTATGACTTCAAAGATTCTAAATAAAGCTCGGTTACATAAGTAGTTGTGTATTTTTCTTTGGTTTTTAAGTCACTGTTGAAATCTATTGCATGAGATGTCTGTTTGCTGTTCCAAGCAGGGCTTGTGACTGCCTTTCTTGGGGAGCAGGAGCAGCGGTCGCTGTAGGAGTGATGGAAAACTATGGTGCCAGCCAGCCGAGGCTCTGTGCCCACGTAGCAGGATTGCTCCCAAGGGAGGCAGTCACAGGGAGCCATCCTGTGCACACCTGCCCTCCGTCAGAAAGCTGTAACTGCCCAGCTAGAGGGCTGCAGCTTGTAATCAGATTCTAATCAGGGGAACACCCACAAGAAAGGTTTTGTTGAGAAACCAAGGATGTGGTACACAAGCAGCAAAACCAGGGGAGAGAAAAAGTGGGATGAAGACAAAGGTGCTGAGTGACCGGTACCAGGAGTAATCAAAGTCACCACGAAGTGTACTTGCAGGAGGAGCATCTTTGCTGCAGGCATTTTGCAACCCTTCAGAGGTGCCACTCACCACTGTTTCAGCTCGTGTGTACCGGCAGGAGGGGTTCTGCCTTGGCTTAAGGACTCAGCTGTCAGAGCTTTTCTTTTTGAGGGAACATGTCCCTGTTCAGATTTCCTCCATCAGCTTCCTCACCTGGAAAGACCTAGAATAACCTGCGGTTTACAGTGATACTGTCAAGGACATTGTTGACATCACCAGGAGGCATCTTAAGGCTGTTTGCATTTCTTGGCTAGCTCTGCAATGAAAAGGGTTGGTTACCCCAGCGTTTACATTTCTTCCCAAGGCTGGGATTGAGGTGTTTTGTGGTCCCTGCCATGAGAGCTTGCCAGAAAACAAAGTTTATCCGGGCATGATCCCTGCTGCCAAGCACTGAGCTGAGCTTGGCAGTGGGGATCGTGCCCAGGTGCCTGCTGGTGCGGCCTGAAATGGTGCTCAGCCATAGATGGTGGCCTGGTGTGGACAGGAGGTTAGCCTGGAGGGGTGAGGGGACTGTCACGTTATACTGCTGCATTGGGACTTGCTGTAATGTCTCTGAATTCCCTGTAGTTAATCAAATAGCGATTACCACCCTGGAAATATGATATATAGAGAGCCTGTTGAGGTAAAATGATTGTGCCAAGATGGAGCAGTTAATGTACCTTCACCTGAAAGAGCTGGAATGAATTAATTTAACATTACACATGTATAAAACATTAGTTTTTACAGTTGTACTGATCATTGATATATAATTCCATTACCATCTTTCTCCACGGTTTCACAATCCTACATCCATAATTTAGCTGTATTTACATTCTGGTTAAACACTGTCACGGCCATTGTTTTTCCTTTCAGCAGCAGTGGACGTTTTATTCTCCAACACACACAATTCCTGTGATAACTGGACCTTTTAACATGGCAACAAATCAGAGATCCATGTTCTGCTGCATCCCAATCAGAAAAGGAATGAAGATTACCTTGAGTTTGCCTCCAGCCTTGTCCAAGGGGCTTCAAGATCTTTACTGCTTTAGCAAGTCTGATGGGGTTAAGGCAAGAATTTATTCCCAATTTCTCCACAAAAAGGAAAATAAAAAAGGACCGCATAAACCCCTCTTTATTCCTGATGGCGCAGCCACTGCTGTAGATGCTTTGCCTCTGTAACTGCTCAGTTAAAATTAAAGATCACATCCTAATCTAAGTAACTGTACCAGTTAAAACCACATTAACACAGGGTTCTTCTGCTGTGCTGCCCAGCCGGGATGGCCTGGGCAGGATGCCGACCTGCTGATCTCGCCTTTTCCTTTCCATCTTGTCCTAGGAAACAGACTTTGTCTCCAGAAATTACTCGATGCACTCACTCTTAAAAAGTCGCCAGCAAGCTGCCCCAAGGAGGAGGTAAACCAAAAAAAGAAATGGTCCTTGAAGGTCTCATTTTTCCTGAAGAAAATGTACTTTTTGGTAAAGTTACTTGCTTGCATTTTAACTGGGAGCCGTCTCTTCTATCTCATAAAGACCTTTCTTGGCTTTTTTTTTTTCTTCTCTCTTTAACACTTTGATGTGCAGGTGTGATGGGGCAGCTGTTGAAAATAAATATAAGTGTGGAAGGTGGGTTTCTCCTGGCACTCTGGGAACTGCTTTGCTGCAGGTTATGGCTTATTTATGTGCAGCAGGAAAGGAGCTGAAAGTAAGTTCCCCTAAACAGCAAGAAGCTGTCCTTCCCTCCTTTCCCCTCTGCCACATAGGCTGTTTTACAGACTTGTTCCCACTCCAGGAAAAAGAACATTCTGGATGCTTCTGTGCGATGGTGCTACTAAATGGCAAACTTGGCACAAATTTCAGTGTGGACAGGAGGCGGCGAGAGCGTAACTCCACACCTGTGCGCTCTGCCAAGACAACTGCCAGGACTGACAGCCTGAGGTGCTTGCTGAAAGCTGGGTGCAGAGCCCCAGGGCTGAGCAGGGCCCCAGTGGTACCCCCCGTCCTCCCATCACAGCTTGCGGGGGTTAAACTCTGTGCGAGAGCCTGATGCCTCCTTGCATGGCCTTTCCGCAGGGTTTGCAGGTGTTTCACAGCACAGTCACACCAAAAAACACTTCATAGAATCACTGAGGCTGGAAGAGACCTCTAAGATCATCAGGTCCAACCATCAGCCTAACACTACTGTGCCCACTAAACCATGTCCTGAAGTGCCATGTCTACACATTTTTTGAACACCTCCAGGGATGCTGACTCCACCACTTCCCTGGTCAGCCTGCTCTGGTGCTTCACTTCTCTTTTGATAAAGAATTTTTCCTAATATTCAATCTAAACCTTCACTGGTGCAACTTTAGGCCATTTCCTCTCATCCTATCACTTGTTACTTGGGAGAAGAGACCAACACCTGCCTCACTACAATCTCATTTCAGGTAGTTGTAGAGAGTGGTAAGGTCTCCGCTTCTCCAAGCTAAAAAATGCCAGTTTACTTAGCCATTCCTCGTAACATTTGTTCTACAGCCCCTTCACCAGCTTTGTTGCACTCCTTTGGAAATACTCCAGCAACTCAATGTCCTTCTTGTAGTGAAGGGCCTAAAACAGAACACAGTATTCAACATCTGACCTCACCAGTGCTGAGTACAGGGCCACAATCACTTCCCTACTCCTGCTGGCCACACCATTTTTGATAGAAGTCAGGGTGCTGATGGCCTTCTTGGCCATTTGGGTACACTGGCTCATGTTCAGTTGGCTGTCAACCAACACCCCCCAGGTCCTTTTCCATCAGGCTGCTCTCCAGCCACACTTCCCCAAGCCTGTAGCGCTGCGTAGGGTTGTTGTGACCGAAGTACAGAATTTGGCATTTGGCCTTGTTGAATCTCATGCAGTTGGCCTTGGCCCATTGCTCCGGCCTGTCCAGGTCCTTCTGCAGAGCCTCCCTACCCTCTAGCAGGTTGACACACCTACCCAATTTGGTGTCATCTGCAAACTTACTGAGGGAGCACTCAATCCCCTCATCCAGATCATTGATAAAAGACTGGCCCCAACACCGGGCCCTGAGGAATGCTGCTTGTGACCAGCTGCCAACTGGAATTAACTCTGTTCACAACTCTCTGGGCTCTGCTGTCCAGCTAGATTTTACCCAAAGGGTACACCTCTCCATGCCATGAGCCGCAAATGAACTTCTCAACAGGGACATCGTTTGCTCCAAGCTGTGCTTTGGCTTGAAGAAGGCCCTGTTACAGGTGACCCACTTGCTGGTGTTGCCAGCAGACCCTGCCCTGGTTTCTCTGCAGGATTTCTTCTTGAGGATGTACTGTCCTGATGTCTGCGGCTGCTTGCTGGGAAGCAGCTTTAGTCAGTGAGAAGTTCTCGCGGGGTTGTGTCCGTCAGACAGGTTTGTTCATTAATTGGGTGTTTTACTGCTCCTGACAGAGAAGCAGGAATCGGTGTGCAATTCCTGATGCTCACAAAAACCTGTTAACTTGCTGTGTTGTGGGGGAAGCAGATAAAATTGGACAAATTTTTACTATGTAGGCCATCATTTTAAAATATTGGTGTTTTCTAAATCAGGAAGCAAGGTATGAAGTGGGAACCGTTGTTGTCTCTGTTGGTGTCACTCTGTACAGGGTGAAACATGAGCTGTTGCTGGCCATATGTTGTTAGTTCCCTCCGTGCCAGATTTTCCCCTTGCAGATCTCGCATGCTGGGTGTTTGTGGTCCCTGGTCTTTGGGTCACACCTGTGTCTCGGTGGCATGTTAGCTGGAGCCCACCTTGCCAGGGGTTTGAAATCCACTCTTACTTTGCAGACCCAGGGCCAAGAGCCTTTGCTTCATTTATGGTGTTTTTCTCACCTTTCTCAAAATGGGACTATAAACAATATCTGCCCTTGAAAACATAATACTCACTGGGGGCGCTTTCAAATTGTAAGAAATCATTTGGTACTTCTGTGTTACCCTTCTTTTCATCCCACCTAGCAGGGCATGTGGGAGGCAGCGCGTTTCGAAGCCCCTTGCAAGTGGCTGCCATCAGCTGATGGCACCACCTCTGGAACAGGGCAGGGACCTGGTGTATCCCCACCAACCAGCTGCAGACACCAGCCAGGAAAGCTGCAGCCGTGGCTGCACTGACTCTAAGTGTTGCACTCCCACGGCTTTTTCTGCTGAAATAGCACTAGATGGAGCAATTGACAAAATATTGCAGTGCTGCTGCTTTCAGCCCAGGCCTGGTGGCCCTGCCGGGGTAGGGGGGAGCTGCCCCAAGGGATGCTGCAAGGATGCTCCATCCTGTCAACTCAGACTGGTAAATGCAAACTCCCAAAGCTCTGAGCTGGCTTTTTGCCCTGCCAATAGGTGCATGCTACATGCAGCAAAAAGGAGGACTCACCTGGGTACCATGACAAGTGATTTCTAGGAGATGAAATCTCAGCCCTATGGTAACTGCCCTCTATCCCTGGTGAAAGAGCGGCTGAGCTGCCACTCCATGCCAAGCCGTGGGGACTGGATGAGGTGCCAGGGCAGCTCAGTCCCACCAACCCAAAAGCAGAGATTGCTGTTTATGTGCCCAACACACTGCCCCTGCAGCAGCTCATCACCTGGGAGCAAATAAACCTGCCTTTGCTGCTGAGGCATTTGTCTCTTCTGAGACTATTAAATTCTGCTGATAGTCACTGAGCTGATGCCATCCAAGGCACTGATGGGGCAGTTTCTGGGTCATAAATCAAGAGGTGATGATTTTTCTCTGCCATCTGCATGAGTGAGACTGAGGGAGGAAAAAGAAAGCAGAATTTATTGGTTTGTTCCTCATGCTTCCACTCAGACCTGAGAAAGCTGTTGGCCATCAGGTTTTTTCTCCCCCAGCATTAAGCCTCAAGAGGCTCATCCCAGCACCCAGTCCTCACCCACCCCACATTGGGAGGCAGCACGTGCGAGCTGCCCACAGATGTCTGAGGAGCTGAGCCAAGGCACGTCCCAACCACATGGGAATGGCTCGCTAATTTGATTAACCACAGAGGGTCGTGTTCACCAGTTGTGTGGGGCTCTCTGTGCACATCAGGCTCAAGGTGGTCTGCTCTCCTTGCATTTTGAATGTGGCCACAGCCACAATTCAGAGGCCAGTGGACAATTCTTGTCATCCTCTCCCTGTGCCTGCATCGCATCCAGGGCTTCCACCCACACTCCTGCCCTGTCAGAGGGAGTAAGGTCCTTCCCTGGACCCTGGGTTGAGGGTAACTGATATTTACAGCACAAGAAACTAGTTAACCTTTAACAAAAGCTAACTGCAGCTTTTAAAGTAGCCTGCACAGCATTAGCAGATGACTGCAACTATTTAATTCTATTTTCTGCTTTATGGTCTCAAGCTGATGCTGAGAAACCAGCTGCATCCTTGCAGCAGGGATTGAGACCACTTTGCTCTTTTCCCAGCTGGAGGCCCATTGCCCCTCACATGAGCCCCATGATGTTTTTAGCGCCCCACAGATGCAGGCACTGAGCACAAGGCAGCCTTTTGTCCAGGCCTGCCGGATCACAGGGACCGCACATTTCACCACGGACTGGGCACTCATTCCTCACATATCTTATGGCTGATGTCAAGATAGTGTGGGGGCGGCATGGGGGCCCTCCTGCTCTAGGGTGGGGTGCAGAATGTGGCCACAGCTCCACGAGTTCCCCCCAAAAACTCTGAATACTGCCTTCTAGCCCTGGGGCCCCCAGGGAGGCATCGTTCCCACGCCTTGGCAGCCCGCAGGCAGTGGAACAGTTTAGGATCATCTGGTTTTCAGCAAGGAGTGGGGAAGCCGCTGGCTGTTACTTTTGTGTGTTGTATCTGGCATGGGTACTGACACCAAACAACACACAACAGGCAGCTGGCTGGGTGAGAGGGTCTCACGTGGCCCTGGTTGGGTCCAGCACCAGTGAGGTCAGCCGGAGCGCAGCTGGGGCCAAAGCAGTGCCCCATGGGGACAGGCACAGCCACAGGGGGGCTGGCGGCTCCACTTGACTGGGGTCCATGCCCTGGTGCAGCGCCTGCATGGTCACGCTCTGTGCAGTTGTATGGTGGCTTCAAAACCAGTGCTTGACATGAAGCTAGAGCCTGAGGTGTGCAGGCATGGGGCATAGAATGGTTTGGGTTGGAAGGGATTCATATAGTCCAGCCCCCATGTAATGAACAAGGACATCATCAAGTTGCTGAGAGCCCCTCTGACCTGACCTTGAATGTTTCTCGTGTCCTTCTTCTCCCTAGGATGGATGCTGGGTGGAGCTGGCTTTTGTTCCTCTGCCATCTTCTCTTTGGCACCACCATTCCTGTTCTGCCATCAAAGTGCTTGGTGTCCAGCATCTCCCTCAGGCAATCCCAGCATCCCCAAGGGCATCTGATGGGCTCACACGGGGTTGGGGCATAGGATCTGGGTGGCAGAGGGCTTTATCTGAAGATTGTCAGTAAATTAAAGGGAAAAAACAGAGAATTGCTGGATGTCATTCTGTTTCAGTCCCAGTATGGATGCTGAGGGCTAAACAGAGCTACATGAGTTTCTATGACCACAGAGGTGCTTCAGATGAGACTCTTGGAGTCCCTGCTTCTCTCCTTGCAGCAAAAGAAGGGTCTACGCTAGAAATGGCCATATGGAGAGTGGAAAAATCATGTTCAGCTTGTCATTCTTCATAGCTGTTCAGCTCCCATAAAGATCATTAGCTTTATTTCTTTCCTTGCTGGGACTTAATTGTCTCCATTTGTATTGTACAGCACTCACACTGTGGATATATTTTTACTTGCCTATATTTAGTTTGATCTCTACTGTGATATTGAAATACATAAATTAAGTCTGGCTCTTGTGCTCTTTGTGGCACTGAGATCCCATAGACTACTTTCTATCAGTTTTGGGTAATCCAATACTTCAATAGGGGAATTCTGGACACGGGGAGATGCTGAGGGCAGCCTCAAACCATCCACATAAGCAGAGGAAGCTGCTCCAGGGGGTCACCTCGTGGGAGCTGCTCCTCCCTGGGGAGGTGGTTTGAGGGGAAAAGAGACATCAAGCAAAGGAATGAAAATAAACAGTCTGGGGCTGTAGTTAACCAGGTTGAGCTGCAGGGATGGGAACATAAGAGAAAGGGGGATGTGGAGGGAGGCAGGGGGAAGTCCATACTTCCTTGCTGCAGAGCTGCAGCACATCCCCAAAATAATGTGCCCTGTCCCCAATGTCACTATAGTGAGTTAGATATCCCAAGGCATCCTGCAGGCAGGAGGCAGGCGCTTCCCAAAGCAACCCTGATCCTTAGCAGGGAGTCTCCTGTGTTTATTATGTCGAAGCCAGAAAGTTCATCTCACTCTGAGAAGCAGCAGTGAAAACCAGAGAGAAACTCCTCTTCGCAAGCAGGGCTCCAGAGCTGTCGGGAAAAAAACCTCAGTGAAAATGGTAACAAAATGGTATTGTGTATCTTTGTGTTTGCAGCTGGGGCCTAGCAATGATGCAATGGGTGCTCACGCTGGCTCTGAGCACTCAGCGCCCAGGAACACAAATCGGGGTGATTCCTGCAAAAAAGCCACCCAGTCAGCTGGGGCCTGATTTAATGCTGTGCATGTATATGCCGTCACCACAGGCTGAGGGCTTTCCTCCCCCATCCCTTTGCTTCTAGGGGTCTGTCTGTCAAAGCATCCCTTCTGCCTCACACCAGGAGAGCTCCACAGCGATGGGACAGGCACAGGAGCAAACGCAGGTAAAGGTTTAACTCGAGTTTATTTATACATAAAGGAGATAACTGCATTTTTGAGTTAAAAAAAAATAAGGTAGAGAGACATTTGAGATGATGAATGCTTCTGACTGGAAACAAGAAGAAAGGAAAGAAAGCAGACAGCAAACTTCAGTGGAAAACAGAGGGCAGGGTCTGTCCCGTGTTACTGGTGTGAGGACAGGAACTCAGTAACGGCATTGCTGCATATTGCAAATACAAGGGAAGGGGAAAAGGCAGCTCAAGAGAAACTTCATCATGATGTGCATTGACTTACAAGCAATGAAAGTAGTCCAGGATTAACTTCTAGTTGGTAACAAAAGAAGGAAAGTAATTGGAAGATTTACTTTTAGTGACAGCAAGTAGATCTACGTTTACAGCGGTGTACTCTGCAACAGCACAACTGGTGATGTCATCCAGGTCCACCAAAGCTTACAGAAATGCAGCACAGCGTCATGAAATGGCATTTCCCAGTATGCAGCAACTTAATGACAGCATAAAGATGTTTGGAAAAGTATGTCCTGAGCCCACCCTCCCTCTCTCAGTGGCAGAGGGATACGAGTAAAAAACCTCTACCCTGTGTATGATTTGAGGTGATGTTGGACTGACTCGGTGATATGGTGGAGGGGGCAAGTATCTAAATCATGGCATGGCTTTATGTGTGAGTAGTTTGGGCATCTGAACATTAAGCACAAAGGAAAGCAGAGAGCAGATGCTTGCCCAAAAGGAATCTGTCAGTGAAGTTGCTCCATAAAATTAATGGACAACATTAATGCATCCTGGGATGGGAAGCTGTTACGATCTTCTTGTCCTGTGCTCAAGATAACCTGACCCCCCTAGAGTGCCTGAGCATCATGTGTGCTGATGCACAGTGCATGTCAATGGGCTCTGCTTCCCCGTTAGCTCAAACTTAAATCAGAAAAAAATCAAAGCCATATGGTAACTCCAAATAGAGGCAAAACAATGTCTGTGTGTTTGGGTCTGGTATACTCAAATATTTTCCTAGAGCATTAGTTTTTAATTCTTGCATCAGACCCGCATAAGCAAACATAAATAGGATTTTATACTTTACATAGTCCATCCAGCTTGTGTTTGTTGTTACATATACTGAATAAACACTGCCTGCTGTTACATACAGGAGAGCTAATAATAAATATTAGGACACAAACTTACAAGTTAAATGAGATACAGTTAAGTAGTCGATTAAAAGGACAACCATAATCTAAGGTTACAAAAGATTAAGTATTGCTTTTCTAATGTGCTTTTCTCCTCTATTTAATTCATTCACCTGTCAGATCTGCACTCGGAGGAGCACATAGGAGAGCCTGGAGTCATTTGTGGCAATGTGCATAGATTAGGGGACTGTAAGCAGGCTTAATGAAGAGAATTAGACATGAGGAACATATGCAGATAACTGACAGAGTTCATGTCCTGTTTGTATGGAAACTGCGATACTGACCCCGGCTGCTGAGGCAGACAGCAGGGCCATTACAAGAAGTTGTTTGCTTCTCGCTCCCCATCCTGTTTCTTCCTCCCACTTGGTCATGCAGAGAAAGACGAGCTTTGCTCAGCATGGGCTCGCAGGAGCGTTACGATGTCCCCACAGGCAGCATGCTGGGCCAGCGACAGGGCTGAGTTACCACTCTGCAGGGTAGAGGAGGCAAAGACTTTACCACCTGAACTCCTGTATCTTGTCCTGGCCACCCCGTAACCCACCTAGCTCCAGCCTCAACTACTTCCACTTCTTGGTCCCACCACCAATGCTAAGTGAAGCTGTCGTCAACGTGCCTGCTGGTCATGAGTTTTCCTCCACTTCCCAGCAAGTGGTTGGTCAAGGCTGCTTCACACCCAGCTGCTTATCCTCAAACACTCCTTCCCTGCAGTTCATCCTTCATTTGAAACGAGACGCCACCCTGCAAACCTCCCCATGGTGTTTTGGGCTTTAACCTAAACCACGCAAAATATATCTAAACAAACCTTCCCTTGGTCCCAGTGCTGTCCTGCACCTCTTAAGACAAAATTGTAGTTTAATCAGAAAATAATTGCATAACTGTAAATGCAGCCTGTCACTGCAAGCCTGCACAGGGCTTTCCTCTGGCCAGGCGTGCTGCTCTCAACCCAGCCCTGTTCCATGCACCCCTCTGGAGAAGTGTCTGTTCTCAGGGAAGAGTTAATTACTGTTAATGTCTTGGAGCCAAAGCTCTGCTGATTCCACACGTCCAGGATTTCATCCTTTTTTAAGGTTTAGATTTACGTGAGGTTGGGCTCTTTCCCCTGGTGCTTCTACCCCGGATATGGCTGGGATGTGGGATGCTGCCACTCATCTGCTGCACAGTAAGCACCAAAACCAGGGGTACTCTCCTAAAAGTGGTACCCTGATTAGAAAGTGGACTGAAATTTGTACTTTTACACTTAAAAAACAACATGCAGGGACTGCTGTCTGTAAAGCATGACCTCACATGGGCTTTCACTGCCTGGTGGATGTGAGCTTGTGTAGGGGACCAAGTGTGGTGCTGGAGCCTCACCTTGTCTGTCAGTGTGACCTGGCAGCCGGGCTGGGCCAAGAGGAGCCTGACGATGTCAGTGCTGCCCTGCTGGCAGGCCAACATCAGGGCCGTCATCCCCTCCTCATCCTGCAGGTTGACATCAGCCTGGCAGGAGAGGAGGGCTCGCACCATGTCGTCCCGCTCATGACTGACCCCCAGCATCAAAGCGGTTTGGCCTCCCTGCAACCACATAAAGAAAGGCTGAATACCCCTAACCCACTGACCTCCTACAGTCCTGCTCATTCAGACTGCTATATATATATTAACAGTGATGAATGTTATTATTGCTATGCTATCATAAGATTGCATATTATTATTGCACAGTACATATATGATAATAATTCATATTACTATTGCATATTACTGCATATTGTTACTAAATAAGACTGGGGCTCTTCAGCAGGCTTTGCAAGCGATATTCTGCTCACCAACACCATAAGCACGTGGAGAGTCCTTGCAGCAGCATGGCCAAACTGCCCAGCTACCAGCTGTCCCCAAAGGCGGGTCCCCTTAACTTAGGTCTAGACTAACTTCTGCAGCTATTTGGAAGAAGAGCTGATTGAGGGCACTGCCATCTCTGAGACCAAAATATGTGACTGATGGAATGACTGCTTGTCAGAAAACCTGGGGATCTTCTGTCCCAGGGTCCACCCTGCACCAATCCTCCCTGGTATTGCTTCTAATTATTTACCTCAGGAAAACTGTCTGCAAAATTTTCAGCCCTCCTTTAGTCCATTCACTTTACCCAGCTCTTGCATCCCTTCACAGAGAGTTGGTGGGTGGCCATGCTGCAATTTATATGAGGTTGCTTTTGTAAGTTTTGGGAAAGAGCTACTCCATCCAATGTCTACTGCTTAGTCTGCACATGCAGTATAAGAAATCTGAATTATATTCCCAACTGAAGGTCTCTGTGAGGACACGATGCTGAGGGAGTTTATTCCCTTTTCCTAGCCACAGCCTGAGCTGACATCGCACACCAATGGTCATAAATAGGCAGCTACAACCTCAGCAGGAGTCACTTTGCAGATGCCTTTGCCTGTGGTTGTGGCACAATCCCACATGGGGCCATGCTCAGTTTCCAAACAAACAGCAGAACTGTCGGGACCCACCTGGGCAGCTCGAAGGTTGACATCTCCCTCCTTCAGCAGCTTCATCACCACCTCCATGTCCTCACCTGTTTCAGCAGTTGCCAGCGGGGTGAGCATCACTGCCGTGTAGCCAGCACGGTTCTGCAGGTCCAAGCAGCACACGCCTGGTGGGCAATGCCCCAGACAGGGAAAGCATCAGCCCCGCAATGAATCGGCCAGAGGAAATGGGAGGCAAAGAGGGAGTTATAAAATTTGTGGTGTCTTACATTCCCAGAAACAGGAGTTTCCATAATTACACAGGATTGATATTTATCTGTGTTAAATGCCTACTGTTTTGTGAGCGTAGCATTAAAGGGCCCTTGGTGCTGCACATTACTAATGTTAAACAATTGCCGAAGCCAACTCAATTGCCTTTGAAGACAACAACAAAAAAAAAAATAAGGCAGGTGGTGGCGGTAATTAATGCCTGAGGCACATGCCAGTTGTGCAACTGTGGGAGAGGAGCAGAAAGACAACAATCACCCAACAGGCTCATCCTGGCCCCACTTCACTCACTTTTTACGTCAAAGAGCCTATTTCCAACTCTACCACAAGGAACAAGCCTTGTCTGACAGACTGACGTTCAGGTCCAGCCTTGTGCCTTGGGGACTCGGGCACTAAGTGACAGGAGGGGACAAACAGCAGCAGCTCCCTGTGTGCCTATGGCAACAATTGGGTTATAGATGTGTATGATAATCTGCCATTTCCCTAACATTTAACAGATTGTCTGGCCCATGAGAAAAGGGCAAAGTGCCTTTATTGCTGAGTGCGCGTGCATTTTTCCCATACAAGTTCAGCTGAGATTTTTCTTTCTTTGCAAATGAAAGATCAATAGTTTAAAATGGAGTTTTTCTGCGGCACTGTGGGGTTTGTGACATTCTCAGGGGTCTGATCCTCTAAGCCACGATGTGCCTTTTGTTGCTACAGAAGATGGGGAGCCATTGCATCCTACCTAAACCAGGGCCACGAGAGATACCCCTTGGTTACAGGGATGCTGAACCCTCTCCAAAATCAGACTGCAAAGCACTCAAGGTGTGTCAGGGCACTAATGAGCCTTAATATTCCTGAGGAGACTCAGCTGGGACCCCTGCCAACACCCATGGGACCAAGGTCAAGCTATGGGGTCTGATGCTGGTCTTTAGACTAACCATGTCTGCTGAGTACACCTTGGCCCCCTTGGCTCGTATTTTGGATAGACCATGGCCTTAAACTTTTCTCTTGGATGGACCTTGGTCCCATGCTTGTATCTTGTATCTTGGCTGGACCTTGGCCCCACATTTATCTCCTGAATGGATCTTGGCCTCACATTTTTCTACTGGGTGGCTCCCTTGCATGTAGGTTGTGTGTGGTCCCCAGCCCCACCTCTGTCCCATCTCCTTTTGCTCCTAACTGAACTCCCTGGGAGGACCCTGGACCTCATTCACTGTTTGCCATTTCTGGGATTGTTGATGGGTTCTCATTACCTGGCTCTGCTGGCCATGGTCATTCTCCTATGGGACCCATACCCAAATAAAGCCATTGCTGAGCAGAGTGGCTGTTCCTACCTGTGTCTAGCAGGAGCTTTGCAATTTGGAAGTTGGAGTGAGAAATGCTGTAGTGAAGAGCCGTGTTGCCATTCCTGTCAGCCAGATTCACCACCATCTCCAGGAGCTGGGGCTGGATGACTCCCAGAGCCTTGAGATACGCTGCGACCACCTCCAGGCTGGAAGACTTGCAGCTCGACACCTGGAACCACTCCTGGCTGACAGCGCTCAGGACACGCTTCTGAAAACACCAAGTTCTCACTGTTATTCCTGGGGCACTCATTCTGCAAACCAGCTGCTACCCCAGCTCCCTGCCCCGCGCCACTTTGTCCTGTGCTCTGGCATCACCCAGCTGTTTTTTAGCATGTGGTTTTGGGATTACTGCTATAACTGAAGGGGGAAAGGAATTTCCTGTGGTAACTTGAATGAGTAAGCAGAGAAAGCCTCCATCTTCTGGGGATTTCTTCCCTTTTCCTTTCTTTATGGCTATTCTAAAACTGACTCAGAGGTCATCTCGTCCCCCTCTCCTCACACAGCTGTCCACAGCACGGTAAGGCACAGCTTGCAAGGCACCATCAGGATAGTCTTATCCATTCAGCATAAGAAAATGGGAACTGCATCTGAAACAGGAGTGAAACGTATCTGTACCAGACGCTTGTCACTTGTGGTCCTGATTTCTGAGAGGTGCTTGCTGAGTAGCTGGCAGTCAGCAAGGAAATCTTCAGACGGCTTGCATCTAAAGGGAAAACAATTTGTAAATCCATCATGAAACAGAACTTGCAGGAGTTATTGAAGCAGGAAGGAGGACATGCAGTTTAGGTCAGAATACATTCAACACTTATTCAAGTGCTTAACTTCATGGGCATAAGTTGTCCCATTGACTTGACACAGATTTTCAGGTACAAAGTTAGGCACTTAAATAGGTGTTTAAGTCCAAAATCCTAGACCTATATGGTCAACTTCAACTGTTAAAATAAACCTTAAAGTTCATGTGAATCTTATTCCTGAATCTGCAAAGAACTTTACTTGAGAGGGGAGAAATGAGCTAATTCTAATCAAATATGACTCACTCTGCCATTTCCACAGTCAAGTGCAGGGCCTGAATCAATTCCCATTAGATTCTGTAGTAATTAAAAAACATTTAGCTCTTTAAAGAGCCTTTTCCCATGGCTACGGAGGTCAGTGGTTGCCTTTCCACCCAGCAGATGAAGCACCAACCCCAGCCTTGTTGGAGTAACTGAACGCAGTGCCGCACGTCCTGTCCCTGCAGAAACATGATGGAAAACATGATCTCTGGTTTCTGGTTACCTGTCAGCCTTCTGCTGAGTGCAAGGCACTGCTTCTGCCAATGGCTCCTGCAGATCATCATCCTCACATCTCTCCTGTGAGGAGTTCCCCAATGAAGCCGCCTCACTTTCACCGCCAGCTTTCACCTGCGTGGGTTCCAAATCGTGGGCTCTTCTCTCCACCTCACTCTCCACATCGCCGTCCGATGGGCTGTCTTCACAACTTGTGTCTTCGCTTGAAGTTGTTTCGTAGCTATTTGAGGACACCACATGTTATTCATTCCTTCCCCATTTGCAACCACAGGGCCTGACCAAGACACATTGAAGACACCCACTGGCTCCAACAGGCCTTAGATGAAGCCCAGAGTGACATGCAAGACAAAAGGTTAGAGCCACAGCGAAATTTGGGGTTAGTCCTTTCTTTTTTGACTTCTTAAGCCAGTAGGAGTATGATAGAAGCAGTTAATTAGCAGCAGGCAATGTTACTTCAGGGACTACTCAGTTGGTTTGGAGGATTGTCCATCGCACAAGCCCCAGTTTAGCCAGGCAAGAGCTCATGCCGCCTCCCTGGTGGGAGCTGCTGGCACACTGATGGAGAACCGTGAGAAACACGGACCCTGTGGCAAGGTGGGACAGGTGGCATGTTGGTGACCTTGAGGACTGCTAGACAAAAACTGTTTGCAGCTCCAATATGGACCCGAGTTCACCATTCAAGCAGCCCCACTAAAGACACCTTTCTTCTGGTTGTCCAAAAGTATTAATAACATTTTCCACGAGGCAGAACATTTCACTTTGAGGGGTCCCAAAACTTTTGTCAAACTAGTTGCAATTACTCTACTTGCTACAAGTTGTACCCATTTTCAGCAGCCGTTGTTAGAAGCAGCTCTACACAACACGATTGAGTAGCACCTGATGAACCCAACAGTAGAAGCAGCAAGACGGGAAGTCAAAGAAGCGTATGTCAGCAGAAACCAGCATTCGAACTTGCACAGCGAAGGGACAGTGCAATGCGTCCTGCCCTCCTCATGCCAGCACATGTGCTCCTTGGTAGAAGATGTGCCAGTGTCTCTTTGGGGTGCATCTACATCACATGGTTCCATCTAGTTAGCTCAAAGGCCAAAGAGCATCAGATATTGGACATACAGGGAACTAGATGTTGGAGGACAATGTAAAATACGTGTCTCCTTCACCCCAAGGTGATTCCTTATTTACTGAAACAAGCTTTTCTCAGTTCCTGAACCAACTTCTGTTGGCCATCGCTAGAGCATGGCGGCAGGTTAGCAGCAGTGTGCCCACCCAGACGATGCTGACCTCCTGCAAAACCCGCCGAAGTTAGTGGGAATCTTCCCACAGATCCAGCTGGGTTTTGGCTGAAGCCTCAAAAGATGGGTGTGCAGAGAGTGTCATTCCCCAGGGTGTCCCTCACTGCTCTGAAAACACCAACACCTTTTCTAGAGGGTTATGTACAGGTTATCAGTGCTGGCTTAAAGAAGGAGGAAAAGAGGCTCCATTTCAAATGGCCTTTTAATAAGAGGTTTGGAGGGGGAAAGAGGGGAAAAAAAAGAATGACGACTTCAGCGATATAGAGGACTTCACATGATAAAAGGCAGTTTTAGCTTCTGAACAGATGCTTACCCACCATTTACCCCAACAAACTGAAGATTCTTTTTGGTCCCATTGCCTCCTGCATGGAAGCCATGACCTTTCTTTTTCATGATAGATTTAAGACTTGTGGTTGGAGAGATTTCTAGCAAAATACAAAATAATAGATTAATTGAGCAGATGTGCCATAATTATCAATGATTATTCCCAACCTCTAGCAATAAACTACAAATCTTAACCATAAACATCTTACTTCATCTTGGATGCTTTTTATGTCTTGTAAAACTACTGATGCACTTGGCCACAATCTGAACCTGCCCTGTCACCTTTAAAATACAGGTCTCAAACATCTCCACATGATGCAGAATATAAAGGAAATGACTGGGAATTATATGTGTCCCATGAATACAAGTAGGTTTTTCTTTTGCAATAATGTTTTCTTTTTTATCTTTTCCAATACTAAAGCACTGGAAATTTATATAAATTACCTATGCTACTATATGGATGAGTCTTTTCCATGGCACTTTGAACAGTTTCACTACATATTGCTTAGAAGTAATAGGTCACTTATCTATTTGCAAGCCCCCCTCAACAGTGAACAGGCAGCCTTTGGTTTTGGATTCTCATCTTCATATAAGCTAAAATTATTTTAGATGGATGGCTGTGGATGGGGACAACCTAGCTGAATAGTTGAACTGGTTTTGCTTCTGGTGAACTCCATGCTGATTTACCCCAGATGAACATGAGTCCCATATTCTTGCAAATTGAGATGTCCAATCCATTTAAGAAAAATGGTTATTTGATGGAATAGCCACAAGTACAGCCACTTTTGGAAACTGATCCTGTGTAAAACTCAGCCATAACTTTTATCATCTCCTATGTAATTTAGTTTGCAATTTTTTAAAGATCATATAGCTTATGATGTGCAGAGAGTTGCCTTTCTCCCACATGTTTAAGAGGGGCTATGTCTGATCTGATTGATACTAAGTATACCACCACATCATCCCTACTCAACACTCAAATAAAAGAGAAGAGAGTTGGCCTTGACACATTGAAACTTATGCCAATATTATTTACCCAACTGTTGATAGTGTGTGTTCGAATTCTCCTTGTCCGCAGGCCCTTGTGTAGAATAGGCAGACAGCAGCGAGTTTAAGGAATTAACTAATTGGTTCTGAATGGAGCTGAGCTTGGAGGCTGGCTGTTTAATAGCACTCGCCAACTCAGGGTAGCCATGCTCCAAACACAGCCACTGTTCCTGCAAAAGCTCCTGGATTTTTTTTACATATTGGCCGATGGGGTCAACAGTAGGGAGATCCTCATGGTCAGGGGGACCTTCCTCCTCCAACCTATCTTGAGGTTTATCTTCACCAAAGCCTGCCTTGTTTTCTCCTGTGTTTGAGACAATTTTTGTTCCTTGATAGCTTTCTGCAGTCACCATGCAAGCAGCAAGATTCTGGGTGTCATAGTTATTCCTGTGATTTTGATTGTCATCACTGAGATGCTCATCAATCTTCAGCTGGGTGCAGCATGGTGCACGAAGACCAGCCTTGATGTCTGCTTCACCAAAATATTCAGGTCCTTCTCCACTGACATCAGTGCCAGTGTCTGCCAGGCCCTGATCTCTCTGAGCATCCAGCTCCATCACCTGTGCATTCACGTTGTCTGCTCTGCAGACGCTGCATCCTATAGATTTGGTGGAGACTGGGATATTTACGTTGATAGCTTTATCATGGGCTTGCTTGGCTCCTGTTACCTGCGAAAGGTCAGTGTTCACTGCAGCATCACAGTACTGCAAAGCCCTACTGCTCTGCCTGGACAGTGGCTTGGCCTCTTTAGTGTTTTCCCAGCACAGCTTCTCTTCCAGCTGAGCTTTGCAGCTGGCCAGTAACTTAATGCTTTTCTCCTTCTCCTTGATCTCATGATCCTGCTGCTCCAGCACTGCCCTGATCTGTTCGAGCTCTTCTTTCTTCTTGCTCAGCTGCTCCTCCAGAGCAGCAATCTGCTGCTTCAGCGCAGCAACCTCACCAGGTTCTCCAGCATCACAAGGCTGAGGACCACAGTTCTCCTTATTCTCTCCAGCTTGGACACTCCCTTCCTCCGCTTTCCTCAGCACACTTGGAGCAACTTTACTTACACTTAACTCCCCTTCCCGAGGGTTTGTGTTCTCCTCTGTGAGCTGGAGGGCACCTAGTGAGGTTGGTTCACCCCCTGCCGAGGCAGAGCAACAGGTGGCACTGGAAGCATCGCCTTCCTCGCCTCCGCTCTCCATCACCACCTGCAGGTGTGGTGCTGTGAGATGCTGGCTCTGCCGCTGGGGCTGCATCTGTACCATCCCTGGGCTGCCTCCACCCAGATGCTCCTTCTGCCCTAAGGAGATATCTTGCTTCAAGCTCATGTCCCTGGGGAGATTTAACACAATGCCATTGTTGCTGGGTGAACATAGTACAGTGCGAGATGTGCCTTCGGAGCCCCTCTGGTCATGGTACTGCTGGGAAGGTGGCTGCAGGGGTGAGGGCACCCTCCCATCTCCTGGTGGGGTGTGGCCAGGTGGCAGAGCACCAGGCATGCTGGAGGCTCGCAGTAGCTGCGGCCGCCCCCGGAGCTCACCCTCCTGCCACCCCAGCTCCGCCTGCCGCCACGTCTCTGCCAAAAGGGCTTTCCTCCGGTAACTCGGCTCATCAGCCATAGGAAGGGTCAACTCATTGGGCATGAGGGGACAGGGGTTCTCCTCTGCCCCCAGGGATGCCTTTCGCTGGGAGAAGGAGCCAGTCGCCGTCCAGCTCTTGCTAGGAGCAGATGTGCACCCACGGGAGCCATTCTCAGGCAGGCTGAAGTTCCGAGGCAGAGTGCTGAATTTCGGCTGCTTGGTTTTCCGGTGGATGTGAACCCTTCTGATAGTGTTCCCTTTCTCAATGTCGTCCACATACTTCAAGAAGTCCAAGTCCAAGTGAAAGCCGTACGGCGTCTCCAGCGAGTAGGGGAGGCCGCGGGGCTGATCCCTCTCCCCATTGGGTTTGAGTGGCTGGCCAGTTGCTGAAATAACACAAAGAAAAACAGATGGTTGATATTTGAACACAACAACAACAACAACAAAAATATATTTGCAGTACAGGAAAAATGTTACTGCTTTTTCATCTCATTTTCAGGCAGGTGGGGGGGGCTGCACTTTGACACTGTGGAGGCTCGTGGTGAAGCCGCATAGAGATGCAGCAACATGTGCAAGGTTTCAGTCTGATTTTCTAGAGGTGAATCAGGTAATTGCTGCAGTGAGGAAGCCAAAAATTTGCTGAAATCATGGCTCTAATTGGCAATTAAGCAAACAGCATTTTTTTCAGGCAGAGCTACTTGACTGTGTAAGTACAAAATACTGTGAAACATACAATAAATCCAGCTCAAAAACAGAAGGTGGAACCAATCTGCAACAATTATATTTTTCAAGGCTTTTTGTTTGGTTTTAACTTTTCAGTGCCATAAGTAATGCCACGCACATCAAGCAGGAAAATCATTGCATAGTTTCATCTGCAAACACCATGTCACAAATTATTCCTTGAAAATGATGAATACAGCAACGGGCAGTGGCCAGACCCAGACAGCGCCAGGCAGGGCTGCTTTACATAGCCACATCCATACAAAACACGTGGGTCCCAAGGTGACTGGCTGCACAGCACCAAGCAAAGCTTTTGATTGACGAAAACCACCTCAAAATGTGTGCCAGTGTGTTTGTGCACCGAGCTATTGCAGGCACAGCTCTGAGGTTCCTGGTTTAATACAACCTAATACATTCAGATCCAACCTGCAAAAATTCACAGCCCCCAAATTTCATCCTTGAGGATCCAAACAGTTAAACCCCTCATGGTTGCTCATTTTAGTTTATGCAGCAAGTCCCTGAAATCACCTTGGTTTGGGGTGCTTTGCACCGCTGAGCAAGCAAGCCACGCTTTATGAGTATGAGCAGGAGAAACTAGGAGAAACCAGGTTTCATGTCTGCTCCCTCCGTCTCTATCCCCATGCAGCAGCTGCAGGGGGACTGGGAGAATTTGGCAGGAGCTCTGTCCTGCCTATGCACCACAGAGGACACGAGAACAAATATTATATGTGCTGAACTGAGAGCTGTGACAATGTTTTTGCTGTGGTTTAGGGAAGTCTGCATAATACATGAACAATGCATTTTGCATCTTCTTGCCCTAGCGCATATCTATAGAAAGCAGGTTATTTACAGTATTTCTGGTAAGGAAATTACTTCAGAGTTTGGTTGGAGGTTTTTTTTTTTCAAGAAACAAATGAGCAAACAACCATCCCATAGCCTCCGTACCATCTGTCTTCTCCATGGTGCAGTCTAATTGGTCTGTCAGTTAAGCATCCTCTGACAAACTAGGGCAGATGAGTTGCTTCACCCTTGAAAAAAACGAAACAGATAATTTTAATTTTACAAAAGGCTCAATCATGTAAACTTAAAGCCTTATACTTCTTCACAGGCCACCCTCCTCTTATTTCTCATATTCTGCAGCCTGACTGTTTCTGCTAAGCACTTTCAAGCTGCTTAAATCAATAGCTCCTTCGCCAGTGGCAACAACTCGTGCTTCATAGAGAGACATCCAGGTAGCTGGTTCTTTTAAAACATCCACTGCATTACAGATGGCTTTGACTACAAAAGAGAAAGGAGAGACATTTGGGATAATTTCTGCTGGGCTTGAGATAGATGGCACAGGGACTCATCCTTGACACCCTTAAGCTGGATACATCCGACACAATACAACATCTCTGAAAACAGCAAGGGATATAAACTATACACAAAAATGACTCGTTTGTCACCTTCTTTTTTAAGGTATAATAACCAGAGTCAAAATTTATGTTAAATCCTATTCAATCAAAACCCATTATTTCAAAGCACATCCATACTCTTGTAAAGAACCTTCACCCAATTGTACTAAAACACAGACAAATTGCTTTCTTATTAGGGAAGATCTTCAGGTAGAGATCTACCACAGCCTACATTATGGAATTCACATCCAATCCAGTCTGCATTGCCTTCCAGGTTTTTGCTATCACCCTGACATGGACGAGACCCCCTTGAAGAGTGAGAGGAGATTAAGGTTGGGAACAACCAAGAAAAGTCCTGGGTAAAGTTTCTCTCCTCCATGCCCTTTAGAAAGACACAGGTAGGAGGCAAGCAAGGGTGAAGGAGGTTGAAGCAGCTGGACATCTCTGTAGAAGGCTTCCTGACTTGCATGAGATGGGCAACACTGCTCAGAGTGAGAAGGTCTGTCTTTTAATTCCTGCTACGGAGAAAAAGTGGGGGTTTCTTGGAAGGCAAGTTGCCTGTTTAGGGTTTTCCTTGAAGTATCTAATTTGGTTCCTGGCTAGAGATGGTCCCACAACAGCCTGGAAGTCCATCCCTGCTTCTTCAGTGCAGAGATCTGCAAGACTTTCAGGGGTAAGACCAAGCAGCACAAAGCCTGCACGGAGCCAGCTCCAGGCAACTGAGGACATTGCCAGCACCACTTATTCCAGAATCCAGCTCACATTCATCTCATTGATCAAACTGTGAAGAGTCTGAATTCATTTTCTGCTTGTAGTATTTTCCCTAAGTGAGGGCTTCAGAACTTCACCATGCTTCCAGAGCACCCTATGAACAGGCTCCAGCTAACTTTACCCCTCACTTCACCTAGCACTGTGCTTATCCAACACCCGTCTTGTTAACCTTCCTATTTTCTCTTCTGGAGTATCTACCTGCAGAACTACTTCTTGAGACCTCTTGTTCATTCACTGTCTCAGAAAAAGCTTTGTCTTGTTGGTCTTCTCAACCCTGCAGTTTCTAAATTCTCTTTTTCTCATGTAATTATTTTTGCATTGTGAAACTCATCTTTTTTGTGGCAATGGCAAAGTAACTGGATATGCAGTACAAATAAGGATCCACAGAGTATAGCGGTGCTGCTATTATTCTCTTCTAGAAGCACTGATATGACATGGTTTAACTATAACAAAGACCAGAGGGAAAATGAAGACAAATCCTTCTGTATTGTTTATGTAGGATGGACACTTTGAAAGATCAAGACCTTTTAAAGGAACAATTAGTTCTGTCATTCATGTAGATGAGTTTATTGTCAATTTGTAACTCTCATGGAAACTTTAGAGAGTCTGAACCCAAGGAGAACACCAAAACTCTCAAAAGCACTTCCAGGTTTGGTACCTCCTCAATGCTTGTGTGGCCAGATCACAAAGCTGATGCCCAACCAATGCCATGTGAGCTTCGGAAACACCTTGACCAGTAGCCTCCTGACATGCTCTCCAATTAACTGTACATCTATACAGAGCTCTTCTTCTGTCTCTTTCCTGCCAATAAACTGCACGTGCCAAAATGAATGCTAACACCCTTCTCAAATTTTTTTTTAAATTTTTTCTGATTACAGTCAATTACAGAGCACTTATGGATCCCAGCTACACTTCACTCTTCTAGTCATTTATTTAGAGGGGTGGAGGGAAGCCAGTGAACAGGATGCTTTTTAATATCTAGATAATTACATCTAATTGATTTATTTCTAAGCCCACTGGGTCCCAACTCTGCAGTCCAAACTGATACTATGACTTTTCTCTTTTGACCAATCTCCTTCAAAATCGCCTCCTAAAAGGACGTTGAATGTACCCTACAAGGTTGCTGATATTCTCTCGTCCCCCTCAGGGCAGCTCAGGTGTGGGATGGATGGCTTTGAGCCAAAGTCACAGCTCCTTGGACCCTACAGCTGCCCTCTGATACCTGTCCCTAATGAAAGTGTAATTAGAAAATGAAGTAGTATACTGGAAGAAGCGCACCCATACGCCCAGGGTCCAGCCCACAGTTCAGGGCAAGGCAGTGTTTTCAGGTGGGTCTCTCTCCTGTTAATACTTGTCATGCTGTCTGTCAGGTTTTGTATTTGTTGAGATTTTCCCCAATTGCATAAAATGGAAGAATATTTATTTTCCGGTCCAGGCAGGTGACACAGCCACACGCAGAGCATTCCTGATTTTCACCATGAATGAAATGGCATAGCTTTTCTCAAGGCATGAATATATATATACAGAAATCAAAATCAAGAAGGTAACTATATGAGAAGGCAACAGCACAGAATGAAGTTGTTTTTTTCTCCTGGGCAGCCCATTTTCAGGGACAATGTACTGTATTTTTCAAATAGACCTGTCTCAAACACTGCCTCTTTATAGTCACTTTTAACCTCTCTTTTACTCTGCCCCTCTTGGCAGGCAATGTAAGCCCTCGCCTGCTCCTCCATCCCCCCCAGCCAGCTGAAAGGAGAGCAGCATGACACCCCAGAAGATTTAAAGTACAAATTAACTGAACTACAAAGACAATTATATATGAATTTCATTCTCTGAGAACATCTTGCTAGTAATTTTAAATTGGAAACACTTAACCCTGTGCCTATAAATAAGATAATTCATCCCTGCTGAGCCCCGTGTTAGCACAGTCTCGTTAGCTATAATACAACATTTTTTTTCAGCTCTGCCTGTCGTGTTCTCCTGCACTGCAGCAATGGCTTTAGCACCTCATGGTGAAAGGAAAAACTATCGTTACAAAAGCATCTTGTCATGTTACCTTCTCATGCTCCTACCTACAAACCCACCAGGGAGAAGAAGAGCTTGCCTCCCTCTGAGGCATCTTTTCCCATGCTGAAAGCTGGCAGCGAAGGCTTCAAAGCAGCAAACGTGCCTTTTCCAGTTGTTAAAAAGTTGGTCAGCTGAGCAGTGACCTTGCTCGGAAAGCAAATACAAGTTTAAAACAAGGAGCACAAAAGAGGGGTTAATTTTCTAATAAAGCAGCCCATCGATCTCATACGACCTTTCTGAGGACAGGTGAAGCCTCCTGTATAAAATGAGTTACTTTCCATTGCGTAGATAACTTTTCCACAAAACACAAAATGTGAAGCCCTGCTTGGGCTGGCACCAGGATGCCTGTCTTATCAGGAAAGATTATTGAAAAGACAGTAGTCAATTATTAACAATACGGTTCTGTTATACCTGATGCTGCAGGCTGCAGCTGGAGCCTGCTCTCCGCATGCTGCACCTCCCAGGCTGAACGCATTAGTTATTCTGCTGAGCACCTCTCCCAAGGAAACGCAAGCAGCTGCTGTGATTAAAAGGCAGCATCTTTAGTAGAAGCCGCTGAAGGTCTGAATGTCCATAATTAATCCTGTCAAAGCTCCATTCCCACGCAGGGAGCAGAAACAGCCCCTCAGCCCTTTACCCTTCTCCCCATAGCTCCGGCCCCTCACGTCGCGTCCATCCATCCGCTGTCCCCAGAGGATGCTGAACAGGATGGGCTGATGGCAGGAACGCAGCTGTGCGTAACCACAGCACAGGCGGGAGACGTCTGACCCTCAGTGCCGTGCCCCAGCCACTGTGAGGAGGGACAGGTCGCCCTCACAGAGCAGCCACGGTGTGATTTTTGGGCAGGTTATTTGTGACATGCGGCTTGGTGGTGGGACAGTGCCCATGGCAAGCCCTCGTGCTTGGGTTCCTGCCAGGCATCCTGCATTGCTGCACCCCAGGCTGGCAACAGGGGAAAAACCCTCAGCCCCTGCACTGAACTTGCAACAACTTCACGCTTCCAAAGGCAGAGGGGTTAGACACTGCCTGGCTCTCCACAGCCCCACAAATGGGCTGTGAACCTCTTCCGGGGCTGAGGAAGAAAAACCCTGAAAAGCAGAGGCATCCCACAGGGACCCATGGGCACCCAGGGGCTTTTGCCAGGGACTCGCATGATGGCGCAGCACCAGCACCTTTCCCATTGCTGAACAAGCAGCATAACCAAAATGCTCATGTGAGCAGAGAAAACCACATTTTGTCATTCTGTCTGCAGAACGTGGCTGCTGGCACTCCTGCAGGCTCACTGGGCTTGCGCAATACTACATGTAACTTTAACTGACTGAAGTTTGAAGAAAACTAGTAAAGTTTTGCCTTTGCAGGAAACGAAACAGCTTGGACATGTAGAGAAAGAGCAGCAGTTTGTCCTTGCTAGTGCTCCCCGAGGCACAGATGGGTTAACTTCTTACCCGAGGAATGACAAATAACCCCCCATATAAGTAGCGGTTAAATGCCTTCTTTTCCATTAAATGTTGCCTTTCCCACACTGCTCCAACATCCCACACCACACTGGGTCGTGACTCCACGTTGACAGCGTTCTGATTTCACAGGCAATTACTGTGCTCAGGGTTCAAAATGAACTTAAGAGCACATTGGTTTATTTTCTGTCAAATTCCTCTGGTTTAATTAAGCTTGTGCATCTTTCCCGAGTGTATTCTGTTGCTCATTTTCTCTAGACAAAGCAGCTTAACAGAAAAATATACATATTTCTATATGGCACGGATTTTAAAGTAAGACTAAAAGATCTGTTTTGTTTTCCCACTGGAAAGACGTAGCAGGAAGCTTTTATTGGGAGCATTTCCTCACTGCAATTACACTCATAAAACCTACAGTTTTTCCCAGATGTAATCCCCATGGGCCTGAAGAAAGTCTTCAAGTCTGTGTCCCCCTAAATAAGCTTTTAATCAGGAATTATGAATGGATGCAGTCTAAACATGCAAAATAATAATTACACATTGGTGCTTGATGGAGTTAGACTGGTTTCTGATAGCTTCACCCAATGGGGACAGCTCAGGGTAGGAAACAGGGAAGGGTTTCACCTGGGCATGGCTCGAGACCGTACTGTAAGCAAGAAGACTGAGGTCATGGCCTGAAATTGCTGCTGCTTTATGTTACGCACTACAGCTGTCGGGGAGGATTTTGCTTTGCAAGCTGCTCCCATGGATGATACGAAACAGACGGCTTAAAAACGATGCCGTTGGTCCCCGCTCAAGCCCTCTGAGGTGCTCACAGGGCCAACAGATAAAGCGACTCCCTTCCTTCAAGCAGAAATGCAGTAGGAGGGCAGGTTTAGGGTTCACCCACTACGCCCTGCTCCCTTCTACCACACAGACCCACACAGAGACCCACAGATGGAGCTCACTCTTGGTACCCAAAGGGTTACACCCAAACCTGCTCCATCCAGGCGGTCTGCTTGATTGCACAACAACCAGCTGAGCTATTATTGCAAATGGACATACCAGGAATAAATATAGCCTCCTGGGGAATATTTTTTGCACAGATTTTTCAGTTCTGTTTTCATTGCAAAGAAAGAAAAATAACCCATTTCTACTCTGCTGGAGACATCCACACGGGTGGGATCTCCTTTGTGTGGCGGTGAGTTGTGATCAGTTGCCGGCTGGCACAGGCACGGGAAGAAGTTTCCTTCCAGGAGGAAAAAAGAAGTTTGAAAACTCTGTGGGATCAAATAAATAAATAAATAAATAAATAAATAAATAAATAAATAACAGTTTAAAATCTTGGCTTGCATTGCAAGAAGTTGTCACTAGGTTTTCCAAAGCGAAAGAAAACAGAGTTTCCGCTGTAAGAGATCTTCACTCTGGGAGCCCATAACCGCCTTCCTGAGTGCATTCAGCATCAGCTCTGCACCCCACAACATCCCTTGGAATGGCAGCTCAGACCGGAGTGGGTGTGGGCACATGCTAGGCTGCCTCTCAGGGTCCAGAAGACAGCTCCAGAAGAGGTTGAGCAGACCCAAAATTAAAGTAGGGAGACGAGATGATGCCTGAGCCCTAGGAAGCCTGCTATTATAAACCCATGAGCATCCAGAAAGGTGAGCTGGCAAGCTGGATTTGTCCCAGTTCAGTGTGCACCCTGCATCCATGCATGGCTCAGTGCTGCGCTTACTGGGCAGGCTTCCCTCTCCACTGGTGTTACCCAACTGCACATGCCAAAGTAGAGCAGGAACAGATGCGGGGGATGCAAAACCAGTCATCATACAGGTAGAAAAGGAACATAAATCTTTAAACCACTCTGAAAGTGAAACATCACATAGTCCTCATGTCTGCTTAAAATTCACCCTCCATCCCAGGGTCAGTGGATGTAAGCACATGGCTTACAGTGGTGAGTGACCTACAGCACTGGTCCCAGCATTTTATCACACTCCAGGCTGAAGCTCCTATGGCGGCTGCCTGCCCAGAACTTCTCAAGAGAAGAGCTGGGATCTGGAAACAGTTTGTGTGTACGCGAGAGGGATGAGCTCCCTTTGCAACCCATCCGTTTGTGGCTGCACTAACGGAGAGCTTCAGACTGACCTTCCACTGCTGTGCTCAGCCCTCCACCAGCCATCATCCTTTCTGCAATATTATTTACACAAAGTAGCAGAGAGAGATGAAAATAGGGCCTGCTTGCATGGAAAACATCCTGGAGGCATGTGGAGCCTCACTAGTATTTGAGAGAGTGGCAGGATAGCAAGAAATCTGAAAATTTAACCCAGCACCACTTAATAAAGATGAGCACTGTCAAGCATAAGTGTACAACCCCAAGCGTCTGGCGGTACTTAAACAGTCATTTCAGGTATCTTTTCAAATGGCAGTAACAAAGTTGTGTGGATACTGATTTTATTAAAGCTGCTTATTGCTGATTAATAAAAGTTGTGAGCTTCCTGCCAGCATTTCCATTAGAGCCAGGTCAGGACCAGACCTGGAGGTATCAGATATCCAAACTCTTGTCCTCTTTTATGCCTCACTGGGAAGGGCAAATGATCATATTCATCCTCTCCTGTGATAACCTCTTTTCCAACTGACCTTCAGCTCATTCCAGCCACAGTCTTAAAAAGGTTTTGGTTGATTGTCATGATTTTATCCTGTGCCTTGAGAATTGTGGCATTTTCCCTAAAGTCTCCATTCCCAGAGCCAGGAACCCACCTGAAGCCATGAATCAAAACCGCTCCTCAGTCAGAAGGCAGACAAAAGTCTGAAGTGCCTCATTTCTGACGTTTAGAATTTTGCCTCAATCCCATAAGTTTAGGGGCCAGGGGAAACCAGTGAAGCTCTCCTGTGGCTTCTGGTCTCTTCCAAGCTGCTGTTTTCCATCTCCTTGACCTTGGCGCAGGTCAAGCTTCACTGCCAAGATACTAAATAACTTCCAGATGGTCAAAGAAGCTAGTAGCAACTTCATGATAATGAGGTTGTCCTCGGTTTAACCAAGGTGCATCCTTGGGGGTCCTGTGTTCATCCCACCTAGAGCCTGAGCTTTGGCCCAAACTGATCTGGAAATGTCTCCATTTCCTAAGAAAAAACAGGATTCTCTGGGTGATTTTTCTGTAAGCTGGATGTGGAGCGTAACCATAAAACCAAGGCGCTCCTGCTTGCTGGGAGAAGCTCTTCTACCTTGCTTTTGCTCGGCTGTTTGCTGAGACATGAGAAGGATGTGTCAGTGCAGGGAAGAAAGGATGTTGTGCTGTGTCCTGTTCTCTTGGAGCTTACCAAGAGATGAAACACCAGAGTTTGTGGAACTGGAGAAACTCACCCTGACACACAAACAGGGCTTCCAAAACCCACCAGCCTGAGAAATCTCCAGAAAGTGCATCTGTGGTTGTGATGACCAACTAGCAATCCTGTGTCTCTCCTGTCTTGCCCCAGTAAAGGTCCCATCATCAACACTGGCCCTCTCCCACTGAAGTGGGACTTCAGGTGTTTTTAGGAAATGCCTATTCCCTGCATGCCTATTTTTCTCCTCCTCCCCTGGGCCACCACTGCTGTCCCCCATGGAGACACAGGGACATTTTATATTGATTTCTGGTCTAAGCCAAAGAGACTCGAATTGATCACACTCATGATGGATTCAAAAACCTCTTCAAACAGGAATATTTATTTTTAAGGCCACCTGAAATCACTCTCCACATTGATCAGGACCACAGAAGGGATGGGCATGCACACTTCCTCCTCTGCCAGTGATTTCCACACAGATGCTGACAGTGCTACAGCCAGCAGCTGAATTTCCTACCTGTAGACTTGATTTATGGAGAGGGTTTAGGACATGGGGGCTTTCCTCCATTTTTTTTGCCAAAGCTTTGGCTGCATAATGCTGGTGTGGTTTTGGTTTTCTTGCTTGTGCTGAGACTCACATTCTTCCCAGATGGACAGAGGAACTGGCTGCAATGATGACTCGTAGATAATCAATCACATTTGGAAGATGGGTGCCACCGCATGTGGGTGGGTTTTTCACCGTATTCCACATTTCTCACTGCACTGAATTGTCCACTTTGGCAGTATATTATCATGCTAATGACAAGAACTGCTTTTTCATGTGCTGTTTAAACATGTGATGTGCAGAACTCAAGGCTTCCCTAGGCCCAGCACCGGAAATGTGAATCCTCTGAGGTCTAAAATAAATACGGCTGAAGAAGGAGCTCTCTGCAGTTGGTTCCTCCCCACTGCCCTCCCCTAGTGCTGGCAGTGTGCAGATGTGCATGATCAGGGATTTCTGCCCTGACCCATGGGCTCCTTCATGCCCCTGAGCTGGGGTCGGGGCTTTATTAACCAAAACCTGCATCTTGTTGCTCTTGATCAGGGCAGAGTCCCATAACTCCGTCATATGAGGCATTAAATGGAAAATACCATAACTTACTGTATTTACTTTTTTCTCTAACAAGTGGGGCCACGCTCATCCCAGTGCTACTCCCAAAGTCTCCTTGAAAAGACCCGAGATTTGATGTGTAACACTCAGTGATAAAAATGTGACTTTCAGGATATTTGGCTGCTGAAAACCGCAGGGGGAGGGACCCGAATTGGCAATGAGCTTGTGAAGGAACTTGTATTCCTCTAACAGTTACCTCACAGAATTTGAGAACTGCTCCTGACGCTAAGGATGTTTTGAGACCAAACCTCTCCCTCCAGAAACATGCCCACACCAAGGGGCGCAAAGATTGTTTGACATGGGAAGCAATGTCGCATTCCTGTTCGGCAGCAAATAAATACAATGGGGAGATATTTCAACTAGCTGAGAACAAGGGGAGACTTTGTGACAGCAGATTGGATGCCTCCTGCAAGAACAGCACAGCCCCAGCACTGCACAAGGGGAATGATTTCTGCATCTGGGAGACAAAACCTCCTCCTGAACCAGAAAGGAGTCAAACACAGCCCAGGTTTTCCAGCTAACAAGTGGTTTGGACACTGCATCAGAAGACCGCACCAGCTGCACCCACAGCAGCAAAAGGCTCTCCTTCATCTGATCTTCCAGCTGCAGGATTATTTTACCAAGTCCACTAACAGATCCCTCCTCAACCACAGATTCCCTTGCCAGGTCACTGGTCATCAGACTGGTTGTCATTTCAGCACATATATTTATTTTTCAAATATTATAGTCAAAGAAACAAAAAAACAATCATAAACCTGAGTTTATAGGCTTCCTCCTCTGATTTACCATTTCAGGAATCATTTAAGAGATCATCTTTTTCCATTAAGTCCACTCCAAATCAAACACAAAACACCGGCAAGACTGCAAAACAGACTGCAAGACAAACACTGATTACTTTTTACCGTACTCTCTGCCCTTTAAATTGCAGAGTGCATGCATTGCATGCACGCGTGGCCTTCATTTTGGCCACACAGTTAAAATACTTAATATTTAGTTTACCCTCTGGACAAAGGAAACCTTTCCCAGTGATGCTGCACCCCACAGCTGTGAGGAAAACGCGATAATCCTGTACAGTGCAGTCCTGCTTCCATCTCTGGATGGTGAACATCATGCCCTGAGCACCCAGACAGCAACTGCCTTGGTCCTGATCTTACTTGGACTTGTACCTCTGCTATGAGGACAGGTTGAGAGAGTTGGGGTTGTTCAGCCTGGAGAAGAGAAGGCTCCAGGGAGACCTCATAGCAGCCTTCCAGTACCTGAAAGGGGCTAGAGGAAAGCTGGGGAGGGACTTTTTACAAGGGCAAGTAGCGACAGGATAAGGGGGAATGGCTTTAAACTGGAAGGGGGAAGATTTAGATTGGACATCCAGAAGAAATTCCTCGCGATGAGGGTGGGGAGACACTGGCATAGGTTGCCCAGGGAAGTTGTGGATGCCCCCTCCCTTTAAGTATTCAAGGCCAGGCTGGATGGGGCTTTGAGCAGCCGGGTCTAGTCTGGTGGGAGGTGTCTCTGCCCATGGTAGGGGGGTTGGAACTGGGTGATCTTCAAGGTCCCTTGCAACCCAATCCATTCTATGAGGCTATGATTATTTAACCCACTTTCTGCCATCACTGA
Organism: Tapera naevia; assembly: GCA_033556795.1. Taxonomy (NCBI): domain Eukaryota; kingdom Metazoa; phylum Chordata; class Aves; order Cuculiformes; family Neomorphidae; genus Tapera; species Tapera naevia. The sequence goes on from JAUMJJ010000113.1 coordinate 7,672,069, forward strand.
TCTTCTCAAGCACTATCCAGCGTCTTCCACACAGGTCTCAGGCAACGGTCTATCCTGGTAGCAGCTCCCTGCTCACACCCTCTCTGCTTTCTCCTGGAGCAGAGTCAGAGCCCAGCCATGCCTTTGCCTTAGGCCCGTGAGAAATCTTAAGCCGGACACCGGGAGCTGATGAAACTGCATGCCCAGGACACTCCTGGTCCCAGCAGAGTTGGGCTGCTCAGAAATACCCTGGCAGCGGTTGCAGACGAGGAAAGGCGATGCTGCCAAACACACTGCTGGAGTGGCCCCTCTCTCGGCCCCACAAGCACGCAGAAACCCGGAGCTCAGCCTCGCCCCGAGCTGCGCCCAAGCCCGATGGGACATGCGACTTAAGAGAACCGGAGCAAGAACATCTCTAGAGACAGAAAGCAGTTACGGCGCCAAGAGTTTCTGTATCCGGATGGCTGGAAAGCCAGCAAGGAAATGGGGAGAAGCTGGAGGCAGTCAGCTTGTTTGAACCACATCTTCAGGGCTGGGAGGGTATTGACGTTCGGCTTTGTGGCTGAATGCAGCTCTGGCAGCGCTGGGATCGTGGTGACTTCCGCCGCACTGCCCGGGGCTGGAGGCCCTTCCCAGCCCTCACACAGTGACACCAGGAGTCCCACCAAGGCTCGGAGCACTCCTGCCCCGTCCCCGCTGCCCGCGCTCCGTGCCCCTGCCCGGCACCCAGAGGCGCGCTGGGAGCGCTCCGGTCCCGGGGAGTCGGGGCTGCTGCTGCCCTCGGGCAGCGCTCGAGAGGCCGGGCACGCCGGAGCACCCGCCGGCTGGGTCCCAGGTACCCCCGGAAAATTCCCGGAGCACTCCGGAGCATCCCTGAGCACTTTAAGAGCCTGGTATCCCATCCTCTTCCCAGTTATCCCCCGCGCACCCTTGGAGGCACCCGCAGAGCACCCCCCAGCGCACCCCGGAGCGCTCCCCAGCACTTCCAAAGCACTTCCGAGCACCCACTGCCGCACCCTCATTCCGCCGGAGCACCCCCGGAGCACCCCGGAGCTCCCGCGGAGCAGCCTAGGAGCGCGGGGAGGGGAGGTACCCCTGGCTCCCCCACTGCCCCGCCCGGGCCACCCCCCACCTCGCGCGGCCGTACCTGGTAAGCAGGGTGCGGGGCTCCGGTGCCGGCGGCCCCGCAGTCTCCTGCGGGCGGTGCCCAGGGGCGGGTCCGGGTCTGGGGCGGGGCGCAGAGCTTTTCCCGGGAGCGGGGCCCGGCGGGGGCAGCCAGGATGGGCTGCGGGTGGCTCGGCGGGAGCCAAGGGGAGCGGCTGCCGTGGGAGGCCAGAAATCCACTTTTTTGGTGTGTTTTTCTCTTTTCTCATGACTGCGGTATTGTGCCCGGGTCCTGCTTTCCAACGCTTTGTTTTCCCTTTATTATTTATCGGTTTTTTGTCCCTACCCAGGGCAGAAGGGTTGGAACTGAATGATCTTTAAGATCCCTTCCAACCCAAACAATTCTATGAGTCGATGATTCTTTTCCCGCTCATCCTGTTTGCACAGATGCAGATGGAGAGCAGGGGAAGGTGAATCTGCGGGACTGGCTGCAGAACTCGTGCTGTGTTTGCGCCCGCTGTTCTACACCTCAGCCCCTCGTTGCGCTCCAATTCACAGAGGCCCCTCGTATCTTCATGTGACTGCGTGGAAAATGCAAAGAAATTGCAATCTGGGCTTTAGGTTTTGAGCCCCTCGCATGCCTCACCCCGTGCGACTTACGCGCTATCACCTACCCAGCTGCAGCAGTTGCTGCAGCAACAGATCTTCCCTAGGCTCTGGGGACGGGCAGGAAGCAGTAGCTTAGTGACCTCCAATAATACCTTAAGCTTGAGGTGAAGCTTTTGGCGTCCCTTGTCCTGAAACTTCGGGGTAAGACCCAGCTGTTGTGGAGCGTGGGAGAGCAACAGCTTCAGCACTGCTGGCCTCCATGTGGGCTACAAACTCTGCATCCGCCAAGGACAGATGAGGCCCCAGAAAGAAGCCCAAATACTTTTCATCAGGCTCTGGTGGTCGCATCGACACTGCAATTTGCACCTCTTGGGTTTTCATTTCTAGGCTGAAAAACGCGGGAGCTGTAAGCAGAGCAGCATGATGGCCACAGCCTGGCTCAGATGGGTCTGTGGGTGGCTCCAGCTGTCGGAGTGTGCGGGGCTGGAGTGGGTGCCCTGTGGCCCAGCTCTGTGCAATGTCATGCCTGGGCTCAGCTCCAGGGGATTCTGTGTTACTGGAGGGTATTTGAGTGTTGGGGTCCAGATACTACCTGGCCACCAGCTGAGACCTGAGTTCTCCTCGCAGTGCCCAGGCTCCCAGTAAAACAGTGAGGGATAAAGCCTCCCCTTACACAGTTCAGGAGTGACCGGGGCTCTGCACAGATAAGGCTCGTGCCTTGCCTCCATCTGCCCTCACTCCCATGTGAGGGGCTCAGGTGCTACATGAGAGAAAGACATTTCCTGATGATTTTTAACACCAGATCAGAGAATTAAGGGAAAAGTGTGTCTTAGGGAGCCTTTGGGCTTAAGCCCTGCCTCTAGCTGCTTAGGTTATTTTGCCAGGGCCTGAAAAAGAGGGACCAAGATGTCAGAAAGATTTTTTTTCTGGCATCACTGGCTGGTGGAGACAGGAGATGACTCCTACATTATTTTCTTCTTCCATTCCTGAACAGCAAACCTAATTTGATTTGCAGTCATGGCCTTCGAGGCACAGCACCTCTCCTGCTGCTCCTGGGATAGGGTAGCTAAACCATTAACCCATTCCTTAGGCTCATCTCCAAAGCCATGATGATCCCTGAGCCTTTATGACAACAACAAGGCTTCTGCAACAGAAACTTCAGGCACCTACAGGAAGCTCTTGTGGTCACAGACATTCAGCTGAACTGGTGATTTTTTTCTGTTTTCCCCAGGGTTAGATTAAAGCACTAAGAAGTGTGCGTGGGGGGTAAGAAGCAAAGTGGTGTCAGTTCGAAGAACACACTTCTGCAAGCGTGCACCAGAAAAGCAGCAACAACTATCAAAAAAACACCTTTGAGCAAACAGAATCAAAACCAGTTCCCCTTTTCAGTCACTGAGGTTTTACTTGCTCGATAGCCTGAATACAGTCTCTCTTCTATGAAATGTTAGGTACTCAGAAGTGTAACATGCATATCTGTGACCCCTCTAATCCAAGAGAATGAGACTGATTTAAACAAGCAGGACAAACAAGGAATACTTTTCTGTATGTATAAATGAAACATGATAAATTGTTTAAAAACGGATTAGGTGAATTTGTGGAGGAGATCTCTGAGGTGGCTGATGCACATGAATGTTGAAGAAGCCTCTTAAGATGTGGCTTGCCAGGAGCTGGGAGGGGACAGCAGGAATGCAGCCACAGTGCAGCCACAGCCTCTCCCTTCCCTTCTCCCGCTGTGTCCCTCAGCTCCACGCTCAGGCAGTGTCAGAGGCCATATTCTCCAGTACGTATTTTAGTCTTGCAAAGTTCAACTATTCTTAGGCGAGGTTGTGAGTCATTAAGTGCTCTCAGAATGTTTATTTGTCAAGCCACAGGCACTTAAATTTACTTCTGAAGCCAGACAACCCACTCGGAGGATTTCTTCCTGCCGCAGAAATTACGAGGTGAAATTCTACAGCAAGAGGTCAGCCCTGCCACCCGAAACACTGCGAGTAGGATTCCACCCAAGGGCCACCACCAGTTCAGGTTTAAAGTGGTCTCATTTGGAAAGGTCAATGTAAGAGAGGAAAAGAACAACAAAAAGAATATGGTTTCCTACATTCTTTCACCACCTGGTTTAACTTTTCTTATGCATGTTTTTTAAGATGGGACCAGACCTTCTTAGTTGTCTGTAATCCCTCTGAGGTTGGATGGTGGTTTGGATAGTGAAGGGACTCCCTGGGGAAGCAAGTTTCCCTCCACTATTGGGATTAATTCCTCCTGGTAACACTGCCTTCACCTGCTCTGCAGTAGAGTTTCTCCCTGCAGCTCCCAAGAGCAGACATTCAGAAGTGGGGTGAGGTTCCTGACCCATGCTGGAAGATGAAATTCATATTGTTTCCACAGCCTGCAGTGACACAGCCAATGGCTGATATGACTGAGTCCTTTTGGAAAAGCAGCACAAAATCACTATTGTTCTATATGATGTGCGCTTGTGCCAACATCCATTTTTTGTAGATTATCTGCAAACTGCTCCCCCTTTGCTGTGCTCACAGGAGCTGCCTTGTATGGTCTATGAATGCTACAATCCTGCCCTATCCACCCACGCTGGCTGGCATGGCTACAGTCTTCCATGGTCACTTTTTGGTTGGTAGCGTGAATGGGGCAAAATGTTCCTGCAAGGATCTGGGTGCTACAGAAATACTAATATCAGTCTAATGAAGTACCTCAATTTGGGAAGATTTTATGGACCATGCCAAGATTATCATAATACTTAGAAACACCTGAGATGTTTCCCTAACTCTGCACTCCCTTTCACATGCCAAACCAAACATCTGTCCTTTCTTACACACAACAGCCAGCTGGATGCAGGCAGAAAAAAATCTGGAGGGTAGATGTGATCTGTGTGTCCCAGAGGAGAAGATACAACCTCCAGGAACCAACCTTGTACTCATTCAAAAGCTGCCAGCTCCATGGTGTTCTGGGCTGTGCACAACCGGTGATCCCCGCATAGGTACAGAAAATGCTTCATTTACTTATGTCACATGGATCACTCTTGCAACGTTCACATCAAACCATGTGAGTTTGTCTGTCAAATCAATTTGCTACAGTTGCATTGCCTAAAACAAATTGTTATGTCTTTGCAGTCATAAACAAGAAATACCATTGCTTACAGTGGAGTCAACACTGGTGCAGCCTTAGATGGAATTCAGACATGCATTTGTAGACCTCAAATCTACTTAAAGAAAAGGAAATACTTATTTCACTTAAACTTCTATCTTGTAAAGTACAATTATCATTTTTCCATAAATCTGCTTTCATTTTTGTGTTTTCTGTTCCCGTTTTCTATCAGCCATCCCAGTCACCGACTACAGCTTATCTATTAGCGTATGATTGCATTTCTGCATGAGAAAGAGGGTAGAAAAAATATACTACATAGAACATGGATTTAGCCAGCATAGGGCTTGTGCAAAACTGTGTCACAAAAAAGGGTATATCCGCAAGGCAGCCTGGAGAGAGACAGAGCAAACTGGCCTGCACAGGGCTCCTTGCCCATGTACCAGCAGGTCACCCAAATGAGAGGGTCAACTCAGAGAGGACGAGAGCTCTGTTTGGCACTGCACACATGGTGTGTATCTCCCTATGTGCTCTACATACTGCCAACTGGCTGCTCTTTACCTGTCCCTTAAAGAGCAGCTGTATCTAGCCATACTTACTGAAAGCAACCCAAGGTCACAATAAAGGTGAGCGCCTCCATTCAGAACATCTCTGTGTCTTGGGTGCTGGCTTTTACCGTGTTCCAGAGACACAGAATATTTTGATTTTAAAGGAAAGCAATAAAGTACTGAAGGGTAATGAGCTACAGCTCTGATTTCTGGGCAGAGGAGACGGCAGGTCCTTCGGCTGGGTTTGTCACTGTGGCACAGGCCAGACCCACTCTGCCTGCACATTCTCACCCAGCCTGGCAGCAGCCCAGGCTGCTGTGCCCATGTCAGTCATGGCAGCTGAGTGTGACAGCTACATAAGGAGTGTGCACATATGTGTTCACAACCATGGGCTTACTGTGAGGAAGCACTTCATAGGAGAGGGGATGCATACACATGTAACAGAGAGATGCTCAGTGGATCTCTGTCTTAGCTGTGGTTTTCTGGATTTTTAGTCACATGAGATTTGTCACTCTGGTTCAAGCAATGGTCTGACTAATTCACACTGACCCACTATTCTGGGAGTTCTTGTGCTGAAAGAGCAGTTTACTGCCTGATGGTTCAGGGGACAACATATCTGTACTACTCCTTATGAGCTGCACCTAGAGAAGGCCATTTCCTCCTATGGATCCAGGCTGAAGGATGAAATGTGACCCCTCAGTTTTGCAGGGTTCTCATGGACAAAGACATTACTTGTCATAAAATTGCCAACCCTTTTTAAAAGCTAAGCAAGGGCATTTAATTTTGTGTCTTCTTGGAGCAGTGAACTTAGCAGACTGCAGTCTGCACGAGGAGGCATTTGTTTTCTTTGACACCACCCTCCAGTGACCCACTTACAGGCCTTTCTTGTACCTAAGAGTTGGGGCAGAAAGAAGGAACTGATCTGTTCCTATACACCTTCAAATCATAAACACTTAAAAAAGTTTTGCTTTTACTGGAGGGATTCATTCAGTTAATTCACATTATAATGTCATTGACAGTAACAAAGCGCTGCGTTTAATTTCAATATGCATTAAGTCTCTGGGATGGGCGAGGAACCTAACAGGCATTACTGAAAACCATTTTTCAGCTGAGAGTTTCCAGTAGGGAGTTCAATAGTTTTGGAGAGAATGGCTCTGTGATGGGGAACAAGACCTGGCACAGTGCTGCTATGGGGCTGGCATAGACCTGTCTGCACCAAAGGCTTTGCCCAGAGGGCAATGAGACGCTTGACTACAGCCATCTGCCAGCAGCAGGCTATAGGGCCAGAGAGGCAAGACCTCTTCTTCGGGTGCTCCGGCTCCTGCTGACTACAACAGCAGCTGGTGGAGGATGGTCTGTCCTGCCCTGCAGTGACACAAAGGCTCTTCCATTTCCTTCCTGATGTGGCTACACTGCGGGGGTCACAGAGGCCTTGCTATGTAACTCCCTAAAAATCCTGCAGAAACAGCTCTGCTATGGAGAACTGACCGTGGGTTTTTTTTTTAAGAAATAAATCCTCACCTGAATCTTACATCTTTATGAAGCTGGTCTCAAGTCTCTAAGTGTGGATATGGCCATCTAGGTTTGAGAGGAATTATAAAATCTGTTCTAGGTGAGTCTGTTGACGGAGATGCTACCAGCAGATGGTGCAAGAATGCGCAGGTTGTGTTTCCTCCTGCCTGCTTCCAGAAGTGAGTTGCAGCTCTGTAAGGTGTTATTCCAACCTAAGAACATAGATGGGGAGAGATTTTATCTTTATTTTGTTTTAATTATGGCTTGCAATGTAGCACCTGGCTTATCATTTGAATTCCAGACCATAATGCAATACTGCACTCCTCTGTTATCGGTGAAGCTGTGGATCCTTACGTTATATTAAACTGAGCAGCAGGCTGTGAGTTGTTAAAGAAAATATGCATAGACAGACAAAATACAGGGAAAACACCCCTAACGACGCAATGAGACCATTGACACATCATCACTTCTTTCTGTGCTACAGAACTCAGCTTTAAAAGATGCTTGAGGAGGAACAGTGTTTCCAACCCATCCAACCCCATCAAAAAACATCTTGCCTTTAGCCGAATTTCAGCGTACAGAACCACACATTTATTTTATGAACTAATCTGTTTTATCTCTACATTGCAGGTGTAATTATTGTTATTTTCTTAGCTATAATAGATGCATGTGTAGCTCTAGAAGCTCACAGATCACAACCAACCGTGTTTTCTCCTAAGTTAAGAAAGAGATAATTGAGAGTTAAGGCTGCATACTGCCTGTAGTATCAGGAGCTATACATCTCGATCTCAAAACTGATAAACTCTCCAGCACAGAGGAGCATATCATGGTTTATGCATTGACAAGCTCATGGCTTGTAGCTCAGACCTCCAAGCTGATGTTTGCTTTATGGAAGCTGAAATGAAAAGAAGTTCCTTGCAGGCTTTACCATGGTGTTTACAGAACTGTAGCAATTTCTGATTTATTATTTCCTGCTTTTTCTAAAGTCTGCATCTTTAAAGATGCCTAATCTAAAGCTTTTTAAATAAAAAACTGGCCACACTGGTCAAGCTTTTGGGCTGGGTTTTACATAGGAGAGACTGAAGCTGCAGTAACTCCTTGACTTCCTCCCAGCTGCCCTTCTTCTCTAGGTTGTTCCATGAAGTTGGTCTGTGATCCTTGTTAGTGTGATCTGACAAAGAAGATCCCACACCTGATAGGAGACAGTAACTCTGCAGCTCACTCACCTTCTTGGTCAGACGTCAAATCACATAAACTCGTTCTCTTGGGTTGCTAGAAACCAGGCAAAGCCCTGGTGAGGTGCCTCTGAAAGGGACTCTCTTTACAGCCATCAAACTGTTCCCACATGCATCAAAGATAAATAACTGGTTATGAAATTATTTGAGATCCTCTGAAAGCAGATGTAGTTCATCAAGTAGAAATCGTTTAGGGTTTGTGAAGGTCCCAGGCTGTTTGCTGTGGGAACAGTTACATTCCCTCTTTAGCAAAGTGAGTCCAACAATTTGTTCCTGCATTTCTGGTTGTGAAAAGGGGCAGAGCTTGCATGGACTGTGGTTCACCGAACAGTAACAACTCTAAATATTCATTTCCATTCTTTCTCCCTGAAGCCAGTCCTGTCTTGACATTTTATAGTCAGTATTCTTATTTTTGTGAACAGATTCTTACCTTTCATGCTATAGAGTATTTGACTGAGAATTGTATTTCTCAAGAATGAAATAGGTTTTGCTAATGTGAACCATGAAGAGCTCAGCATAGGGTACAGAGCTTCTCTGTGTGGGAAGGCTGCTGAAAGAGAACATTGTCTGCATAGCGTTCGCACAATGTTCACAAAATTCATGGAATAATTCTGACAATATGGAACTCTGACAGATTTATAGGCCTATCCTTGATATAACTGCAGGGTTTGTTATAATTTATGTAATTCAACAACAGCTAGAGGTTGTAGAGGTTTTTTCTTGCAGGGGATAATTCTTTGTGTGGGAGAGTTCCTCCAAGAGTCCAGAAATCCCACCTCTAGGGAATCTGCTCTTTCCAGGCATTTCACATGGCTATCTTTGGCTATGTCTGTGGAGATTTCTAGTTTCCCAGTGCAGCTATTTTTATAACATGTGGCTGTGAAGTCTATAGTATTAGACATAATTTAGTCTTGCATGTTTGAGTGTCACAGGACTGTACATATGCAATTACTGCCTCTTGCACTTGCACCTTCTTCGGCCTGTATTTGAAACTCTCCTTTACAGTAAGAAGCTGAAGCTTCGGAGGCTTCTAGACAACAGTTCCTTTATTGAGCATGCTAAGCTACCATAAATGTTTAATTAGGTGATGCCTTATTTTTGGAGAGATACAGAAAAAAATAATCCCCATTTCCTTAGATTTAAACAGAACATTTTCTTGCTTGAAAAATTCCACTGCACTAACTAGTGACAGGGAGCTGCATTTTAAGAGGGTGCATAAAAATTTGAGAGGGTAAAAGGCTGGTTAAACAGGAGATCTCGCTGAGGGTTCTCTCCCGCAGTTCTTTAGGTGGGAAAGGAGGCTGTTGGATGGCTGGATTTAAGATGGAGCTGGGCGGGTGCCTCTCAGGCAGCATGGCACCCTGTCAGGCGGGTGGGTGTAGCCACTTCCTGATGAGGGGAACTTCTGCTTCTCCTCTATTTGCTGTCTAAAAATAAATCATGGCTTCACTGGTGTTTTTCAATGTGAGTCATGAATCGGCTAACCCAGCTGTCCTGGGCATGCTGAGTGATGACACTGCCTGGACAGTTTCATGTACCACAGACCTTCAGAAGAAATGATCACCTGGACTGTAATTACAGCTGGTGTATGCATGTCTATCTATGTAAGAAAGCAAAGCCAGGGGTGTGATTGTACTGCCAGACTTAAAAAGCAAGCAGCTGATGGAATTGCAGCTATGATTTCACCCCACCCATTCACAGAACAGGTCTCCTAGGAAGGTTTGTTAAATATAGCTAATAGCTCCAAACATTTCCTCCTGTCATTTGACATGAAATCATCTCCAGGAATGCATAGTAAAAACTGAGAGGGAATTCTGACTTCTACTGTAGTCTTACACATCAAAGGCAGTGGGAGTCTTGCTGCCACCTGTATTAGAACATCACTCTGATGAATTGGCATGGGCCACCCATCAAAATCCCCTCGATTTCTCATCCTATGGCTTCCCACTCAGACAGCCTCATCTCCTTGACCTCGCTCTTCTTTTATCTTGCTGATCTCTGCTCAAGAACCATCTGAAAATTCTCCTGTCCTTTTCAGTGGTTAAAAAAAAATAGGACAAGATTAAAGGACCAAATTCTAAAATGCTGTAACTGCACAGACATCAAAATCACCATTTGATGGCACAAAATTAAAATCAAATACACTAAAATAACAGCAACTAAAGCTTTAATGAGTATAAAATTTAGTTTAAAAATTATGCTCTGTATCATGCGAACATTTTCCAAAGAGATAACAGAGGGCAAATGTAAAGACCACTCAACCAGAAAGTCTTTTATAAGTATATTGACTCTGTTTTTAAAAGCCAGAGAGAACTAACTTATAAGTAAAGATAAAAAATGAAGCATGTGTGGTTTGGCCAAAACAATGAGAATTGGGAATTGGGAAGAAATTTGTGAGTATGTTAAGGGAGAGCAATTATTTAGAGCAGGGTAAGGGTTACATGTAATCAGATTAATTTATCAGCAGAAAACATAAAACACATCCAAGATGTTATTGACATGGAGAGCTGCTGGGCTGCAGAACAGACTCATTGCAGGTCCACACAGATGCCTCTCTGAAGGGGAGCATTTGGAAACAGACGCCACGCTGTGGAAAAAACACGGGTTAAATTTGTTCCAAACACATGCTGACTAAGTATTACAAGAGATTCTTTACTGTCTTGAACTTACTGTGTGCATTGGTTGCATGGCAGATGCATTTTTTGATTAAAATCATCATTATACCTATTAAAACCAAGTTGACAATTTCATTAGTCAAATAAAATGTAATACACAGCACAATGCCCCGTAACCACCATGTGAAAAGCTGCATACACATTCAGTTTCTCCAAAAATACTCTCTGCTAATGTGTCCCTTCCTTCTTTCACTCAGTTTTGGCATCTGAAAGTTAAACCATGAGCCTGTAAACGTTCACAAGTCTGACTGTAAACCCAAAGCCAGGCCTTTTGAAAACACTCATGGTATTCCAACGCACAAGTACACCTGAAGCTTACCTAACACTTGTACATGTGGAATCAGACTCTCAGATTGCAAAGTTCTTGGACATAGATAGTCTTTTATCATGCTTGTTAAAACAGATTGCAAACCACACACTTGTCAGGGTAGACTTTTATTGAAATGCAATACAAGTAAGTAATAAATGGCCTCAGTCACGCAATTTGACTTGAGATGTGTCAGGACGCGCTGCCATATCGAACGCAAGCCTACCTGGAGTAGCTGGACTCTGGCCCTTGGAGTATATTCCAGACTGTTATTGATTCAAGGTGCAAACACATGAGATTTCATCCTTCTCAGTGCACCACTCTTTTGCTACCATAGTCTTGATTGCTCAACACCTCCCAGCTCTCAGTGAAGCAATTCCTCAGCTGGCCATCAAGCTGGCAATGTGAAGCAGATTTAATGAAACACATTATTAAGCAACTGAGCAGTTACATGACTTCTGAGCACCACCCAACTGGGTAAGACTTCCTCACATATGCCTGTTGTCTCATACAAAAGAACCTCTGTAGTCCTGAGTGTCCGTTAACTGCAGTGCACTCAAGGAAACCTTTCTAAGTGGAGCTAAATGTTACACTGCAGAACTCAGGTCAGGAAATGCAGTGACTTTCAAGGGGAGCTCGGTATCTAGCCAACTTTGGAGCTCTGTAAATCCACTAGCCAAGTAAATAAACCTTTAGGTCAATATATACCTCGAGAAGGTGAAACCTGGCTGTCTGGGTGATGGTCTGTGTGCAGGCATACAAGGATAGCAAGAAAGCAAAATAGGTGTGCTAAGCATGTATTTGACTGCCAGACTATATATAATTTCTGTCATAATTTAAATTCATATTTAGGGATATTGATCTGCAGCAATAATTGCTTTAAAAATGCTATTTAGACTAAGCACTAGTCTTCCGTTCTAGCACCACATATTTTAGGCAGTAAATTGCAAAAAGATATATAGCTAAACAGGAAATAAGAAAAAAACAGCGTACATGAGTCATGAAGGAACTGCCTGAAGGGCCCTCCCACTGATGTGCATAGGACATGATCTGTACTAAGGCCTTTTGAAAACAGTGTGGATCTGTGGCAACTGTGTAAAACGTGGTGGCTGTTTACTTTGCAGGGAAGGCAGCAGGAGTTTGTCCTGAGGTCCTTCAGCTCTGTGGTAGGAGTGCTCAGATTTGGGGCTAACACCAGCCACGCTGAAGGGTTGGTAAGGCCTAGCTCCAGGCATGGTGTACAGTCATTTAGGAAACTAATCCTATAAAATATCCTATGTTCCAGTGGAGTCATGGATGTAATTGCAATAAACAACTGTGCTCTAGCTTAACAGATTTTTCTTTGGGTATAACTGTTAAGATCAGTGCCTAAACCGTGTGACTGCCATATGGAGTTTCTTAGTTCTCAAGATCAAAGATGAGTCTAGAAAAGATTTCTGATGCTTTGGGGCAATATTAAACACAGAGCATCATAGCACATAGACTTACTGTAGCCGATCCATGTTTCATGATATTTACCTCTATCAAGTTTCTCTAGTCTCACACTGTCCAAGTCCTGCCAGAGGAGTGCTGTGAAATGTGTTAAGACTGTATATGGAACAAAGAGCAATGCTCAGAGCCAGATGAATTTGTGAAATATGGAAGCCATTGTATATGTAAAGACAAAACCTCCAAATTCCCAGCAAGAGAAGCCACAAACAAATTTTTGAGGCCTTTCATCATAAATAGAACAATTCAGTGTTCCACAGATGTTCACTTTGTTGCAAGACTGGCATTAGTTTTAAACTATTTCATTCTTCTTATTAAAAATAGGAAAGTGCACTTCTCTTTAGGCAAAGCAGAACTGTTTCTGTTCACATCCAGCATCTACTGGTGGAGAAGCAGGAGGCTAAAACATACTTTGCTACATTTCCAGGGGTAATGAAATGTATCTGTACTTTTGATTGACAAAGGTTTTTCTTTAAAACAAAAACATAGTCATCAGGGAGTGCGTGTGGGGAAGTCTTAGTTCTTCTCTAGAAAGGGGCCTTTGTGTGAGGAATCTGTAGCTACCACACACACGTGACAAACACCAAACATATTGACTGTGGTCAGACTGAGTCACTCTGACGTTGTTTACACATAAAGGTTTCTTCTGGTACAGCCCTCTCAGCAAACCTTCTCTTAGGGGCCAGTTTAAAGAGCAGGATGGCGTGACCTATAGTACTTTCCCAGATACCATCTCTTCTGAGTACACCGATCACCATACCGTGATCTTCTGCAGCCATGACCGCCTGAATGAAAACTATGATTTATATGCTAGGAAAGCTCTGTAGCACAGATCTCACCGGAGTACGCGTGCAATCCCTGGTTTACGAGTGCAAACAAAAGCAGACAGCACGCGATACAGCCACGTTATGTGTTTAGCCAGCGGGGCTGAATCCTGAACCGGGCCAGACCAGTGCATCTGGTGCCACGCTGGGGCGGGCTCGAGGGGCCCGTGAGCTGCCCGTCACCTCTGCACAGGCCCAGTGCCGCAGGGAAGCTCCGAAGGCCGGGATGGCAGCTCTGCCCCTTTCCCTCCGAGGGGCAGGTAACGGCCCCTCGGCAGCGAATGGCACCACCGGGCGGGCTCAGCCAAACCACGCAGGCTCTCCAAGGACCGGCAGCAACGAACCTCCCCCGGCCCGCGGGCCTCGGTGGCAAAGGGGCTGCATCCCGAGCCGCGGGGCGGGCAGAGGGGCTGTGGCCTGAGGGGGCTGCTGAGAGGGAGGCTGAGGCCTGAGGGCTCGACTGCAACACCGCGAAAGGCTGCGGCTCCGCCCCCGGCACCGTTTCCCGCTCGCCCCCATCAGGCTCCGGTTGGCTGTGCCCGTGGCCCCGCCCCTCAGCCCCGCGAGCCTCTCGTTGTGATTGGTGAAGGCGGGGAGGGGCGTGACCAGGCCGGAACCAACCCACCGCCGCCCGGAGGGGGGTGTCGCGGCGCAGTGGTTCAGCCGGCTGCCTCCCCTCCCCCTCTCGCGAGCTCCAGCCCTTTGGCCGGGCCGTTAACAGCGCCCGCGCGCGCTCAGGCAGGACCCCGCGGGCTGCCCGCCGCACTGCCTGACGACGGTGGCGGAGAAGGCGCCGGCCGGCGCTACCTCGGGCCCGCACGGAGGCGTCGCTCCGTCGCCGCAAGCTGGTGGGAGGTGGCCGGCCGGCGGTCGCTATGGCACCTCGGTTCCGGCGGGCAGCGGCGGCGGCTTCCGCTCCGGCGTTTGAGTGGGGCGGCCGTGAGCGGCTGGGCGCGAGGAGAGGTGAGGGCGCGGGTCCTGGCGGCGCGGAAAACGCGCCAAGTTTCCCGTGGTGGGGCGAGCGGCGCCGGGGCGCCCCGCGGTCTCCATGGCAACGGGAGGGCGGCGGTGGCGCCCCGCACCGGGCCGCGCTGTGGCGGTGAGGAGGGGCGGCCCCGGCGCGCGGGCGGGAACGTCCGGGAGGGCGGGAAAAGGCGGCGGGGGGCAGCGGGGGGCAGCGGGGGACGGTGGGGCCGCGCTTCCCGCACGGTGAGCGAACCGTGGGCGGTTTGTGTTTGTGCGGCAGGTGTGAGCGGCGCGGGCGGTGCCCCCGCCCCGCCGGCAGCCAGGGACCATGCCCGGCGTCCTGCCCAGTGACAGCGCAAGGGGCAGCCCCGCCAAGAAGAACCGGCTCTCGCTCAAGCTCTTCCAGAAGAAGGAAACGAAAAGAGCCCTGGATTTTACAGAATCCCAGGAAAATGAACCGAGGAGCTCGGAGTCCGGCGGTGCGGAGATGTACGTAAGGGTCTAGCGCGGGATGGGCGGGAGAAACATATCCGCGGAGTCGTTTCGGTTGGAAAAGAGCTTTAATATCATAGGGTCCAGCCGGAAAGCTCACGTTCCCAAGCCGCCACTAAACCATATCCTAAGCACCGCGTCCACATGGCTTTTGTCGCCCCACGGAGGCCTATCTGGTGGGCGTGAACTTCACAGTAATTTGAAGAACTTTGGTTGCTGGAAGTTAATCTGAGGTGGTTGTTCTGATGCTGAGTTTATATATATTTATAAATATAAATATATATATTTATATTAAGATGTAGAATTTTACAAAGTGAATTTTAATTAAAAAAGACTGAATTTTAAAGGTTATTTCTGCTGTAAGTAAAAGAACGGATCACACTGCTCGCTGTCTTACATTTCTTTGGGCCCTGAGCAAATTTGTCAGCTCGTTTTCTTGCAGCTAGTGAATAAATTTGAGTAGGAAAAATCGCTTCATCATGGTCAATTTCATATCTGTGAGAGACTTCACAGTCTGGTACCATTGTGTCAGTATGGTGCATTCCTCTGCATGCGACATGCCAGGTTTCTTTAGTTCCTTCTTTCTTTTCCACTGTTTTTATCCTGTTGCCTTATCCTGAAGTGATGTAACTCTAGCACAGAGGACATCAACAGAAAATATCTCCTGATCGTGTTCTTCTTAGTGCTGCCTTGGGAATGAGCAAAGAACATTCAAAAGTATTTCAAAGAGATCTTTTTTTGGTTCGTTAAATCGCTCTCCTGATATTTTTTGAGAAATGTGTATGAGAACTAACAGCAGGTTTGCCTGTTCTGGTCAAGCTGTCTGTTTCTGTGTAGGCTGCTGGAGAGAAGTGTTACAGCTGAACAGCCTGTGTTTGAGTGTTCCGAGCAGCCATGTGGATGCTCTCGGAAACACTTCGATGTGATTTTGATCTCTATATGTTAGTCCTTAACTCCATAAGCCAGCTCGGAGGTGGTGGGTGGCCAGGAGGGAGGTGAGCATGTGCATCGGGAGGAGTTACTTTCAAAAACTGTCTCTTACATACTGTTTTCTTAACAGTGATCAGGTTGTTCCTGCGGCACAGCCTCCCTCGCTTCTAAGCTGTGAGAAAAAGGACAACATGTTGCCTTTTGTAGGCCTGAACAACCTGGGTAACACTTGTTACCTCAACAGCGTACTGCAGGTAAGATTGCTTGGGCCACAAGTGGATGAGATTCGTGCTTTGATATTGCATAGGTATCTGGATATAGTGTAAAGGGAATCCAGTGACACTGGGGAAAAGAGGATAATACTGCAGGAAACGTTTGTGTTGTAGGTTGCCTTGATTAAGTCAGCGTTACAGTTTCCATGCTCTGGGCACCTCCTTGCTGTGAATAGTCCTGCACCTTGGCATGCTGGGCAGCAGCCTTGAGAGGCACAAAGATAGCTTGGTCTATATGGATACATACACTGAGTAACTTCTTACTTCACTAGTTACACCCTTGTTTTAAACTGTTGCTTTCAGGTGTTATATTTTTGTCCTGGTTTTAAAACTGGAGTCAAACATTTATATAATATCATTTCAAAGAAGAAGGAGTCTTTGAAGGATGAAGGAGAACAAAAAGCAGAAAAGGTAACATATCCCACCACATGTTCCTTTGTTTGCAATTGTGCTAGGGAGGCTGCTTGCCAGGAGCGTGATTAAAATTTAACTGTCACTTATTCTGTTCTTAAGTTTTGCAGTGTGTTTCCTATAGTGTTATTGTATTTGTATTTGAGTTGTTTTGAACTTGCATTCAGATTTGAGTGTTCAATATGTCTGCCAACTTGTTGGTATGAGCCTTAAGCTTAACGGAAGAAATTTGAGACATATTTCTGGCATTATGATACAGTATGTTGAGTAGACGGAAATTGGAGTTTGGGCCAAAGATGGTTTGGGGTTTTAAAATAGTCTGGTTTTTTTACATTTGTTTTCTACTGGCAAAAGAGCAATGTATTGTCTGAAGCTCACCTGTTCCCTGTAGCAGACAAAAAAGTTTGTCAAAGGTCTGTTAGAAAACTAAGCGAGGGCAAGAGAGAAAAAGTTTTCACCTGTTACAGACAAAATGGCAAGTATTTTTATTCTTTTTGTATTGTTATTGCAGGGAAATTGTAAGGAAGACCCACTAGCAAGTTACGAACTCATCTGCAGTTTGCACTCATTGATTCTTTCAGTTGAGCAGCTTCAAGCCAGCTTTCTCTTAAATCCAGAAAAATATACAGATGAACTTGCTACTCAGCCACGAAGGCTACTCAATACCCTTAGGTACAGATTGTCTCAAACACATTGTCAGACTTTGCTTCCTGAATTTTGAGGTTGTTGTACAGTACAGCTCAGCTGTCTGAAATTTGGGGTGTCATCATGGGGAGTAAGGTTTTTGTGTTGATTGTTAGCCCTGTGATGTTATAAATTTGAAAGTAAATTTTCCTTTTGTCATAATATGTCTAGCCATGGATTTGAAGCAGAGTATGTAAAGATTCTCATTGAGCTGAAAAGGACCGCTACTGGGGTGCAACTGAGCAGCATGTGTTTAAATACACAAGGCTGTCCGTGACAGAGAGGGCTCCTCTCGGGGCCTGGAGAGGATCTTCCCCTACTTTTGCACCCAGACTCCTCAGCTTAAATCTCAAGTCACGTTAGCTACCCAGTAAATCACAACTAGTCTTCATTGCCTTGCTCATTTACTTTTACTTTTAATAGAGAGCTCAACCCTATGTATGAAGGCTACTTGCAGCACGATGCCCAGGAAGTTCTGCAGTGTATCTTGGGTAACATCCAAGAAACCTGTCAGCTGCTGAAGAAGGAAGAACTGAACAATCTGCCTGTGGAAGCACCTACAACTAAACTGGAAGAAAAACTTAACCACAATACTGAGAGCAATCGAACTGGCAGCCCTGCTGAGGAGGAGGAGAATGCACCAAGTAGCCACATTGGAGAGAGCGCTGAAGACAGGCTACTCAAAGGAAATGGGAAGAGAAAAAGCGATGCTGAGGGTGGCAATGCAAAGAAAAAATCTAAAGTATTGAAAGAGCAAATTCCAGAAGAAAATCAAAGACAAACCAGATCAAAGAGGAAAGCAATAGGAGAAAAGCTAGAAAATCAAACTGATGCCATCGCCAAGTGTTCCAGTGAAAATGAGAGCTCAAAGCCAACACAGAAGAAGTTACGGCTTAAATTAAACTGGTTAAAATCTTCGTGCAAACAGCCTAGTATTCTGTCTAAATTTTATAGTCTAGGAAAGTTAACTACAAACTTGGGATCCAAAGATTCAGGGAGAGAAAATGATGACTGTGAACTTGAAGAGTCATCTGCAAAGTGTGAAAACAGTACCAATATTAAAGAAGAATATCTTGAACCGGCATCTCCTGTGGAAAGCCATAGTAGAAAAGGAACTGAAAAAGAACCAAAAAAGGAAGGTTGGTGAATAAGTGTATGGGCTTAAAATTGCTATGATTAAGACATTACTATGCCTGGGAAGTCAGACTTCAGACTGCACAGCCAGCAGAGCTCTCTGACTACAACGTAACATTGCCAGGAATTGAGATTTTTATGAGAGAGAATTTATTTTTATATGTTTTTATTTTTTTTATGAATTGACCTGTTCAGGTTAGATCTTAAGAGGTATTTCTTTAAGATGATGTAGTCATTGTACAATATATATTAAAAAAAGGCACACTATTAGCAGGTTTGTGTTATCGCTAGTTTTTTTATCCATACAAATAGCAGGGGATTCAAGGTGTAAAGGAAGATTGCTGTAAGGAGCAAACAGAATCACAATCATTGTCTAGGGCCTTGCATCCTAAGGCTTTACAAATATCCTCTCCTTCCCTCCCTATTCTTTAGTCCTTTCGGATTTCCAGCCTTCCCAAGAACTAGGAAAGACACCACATGTGTTGCAGATTATGGATTTGTTGGTGTCAGTGAAACAAGGTAACTGCTGAGGGAAGGACGTGGGTATGAATGTGGTGGTTACTAATTTGGAACTTTCTTTCGGATCCACCCACAAGTTTTTTAGAAAGATTTGAAGGAATGTAGAATCTTTTGAGATCTCCATTTCTTCATCAGATTTGACTAAAATTGGTCAACAAGTTCAGAAAGTATCGGAGGAGAGGACTGGGAATAGACACGAGGCAAAAATACAAGAGTAATGTTTCTTGAGGAGGCTGACAGTCCATCCTGAGAAGGCAGTGTGTTGATGACAAACACTAATTTTCTTGGAATGTCACGCTTCACATATAAAACAAGAACCTAATCTTAAAACAGAACTTAGATTTTGAAAGCCAAGAGAAAGAGGCTCCCCATTTAGTTACTAGTAGATAATATTGTGAAAAGTGCTTGTGACCAGCAGCTCTTTCTTTTAGGGTGGGGTTTTTTTTTTATTATTCCTATCTGGAATCCCTAAAAGGCCATGTCTGTAACACATTGATTTTCCGTGAAGGATAGCCAAGTTTTGTAGTCTCTTTTGAAGGAAATGCATCTTGATAAGAGATCTGGCGTATACCTTCTCTAGGTGCAGAGCTGGCCGTGTTTGAACTAGTGGAGAAGCTGTTCCAGGGCCAGTTGGTGCTGAGAACAAGGTGTTTGGAATGCGAGTGCTTCACGGAAAGAAGGGAAGACTTTCAGGACATTAGTGTTCCAGTGCAGGAAGATGAACTTTCTAAAACTGAAGAGAGTTCTGAAAGTAAGTAATTGTCAGCAAGTGTTGTAATGTTTCTGCTTCAGCCAGCCATTGAGGAAGAACAGTGCCATGGCTGCCAAGGAATATTGCTCCTCTTAAAATCAGAGGCTGTTCTATTATCTCTTATCCTGATTAAATTTAGACTTTGGAAACATGGCACTGATATTGTAGACAGATCTGGGCAGTACTAAAATTGTTTCAGATCTTAACATGTAACGTGGTTTGTCTACAATCCTTCATGTATGTACATGTTTTCCCACTTACAACTAGGTATTTTCTTTGATTTGGATCTTCCTGGATAAGAAATTATTCTGCTTTTTCTTTTTTTTTTATAAGAAATATCTGGATTTATTTTCTCAAAAATAAAATAAATGAGAAACCAGCTCTTTGTTAATTCACTGTAAAAGTTTTTTTTTAATATTTTAGACTGTCATTACCTTAATAGCGTTTGTTTTGTATTTGTAAATGTTATTCCTCTGGGATCTTTCACAAATGTTAGTGACCTATACTTCTGAAAATAGCAAAAAATCAGCACGGGAACAATATGTTTTGATATTCATAATTTTAAAGAAATTAATTTTAATTCCCAAGGACTTAATCTGGAGCTGGTTTTGCCCTCTCTGTTTTGCTGAAGGACTTCAGAGTAAAATGTGTGTGGTGGTGTTCCTGTGTGAAATGCTACCAACTGCGTGGGTGAACTTGTCAGCAGCAGCATGAAGCTGTCCAGGGAGGCAAAATAGAAAAAGAGAACGTTCTAGTTATTTTGGAGGTTTGCCTTAATGAGTGAAAGTCTGGTCTCGCATACTTTCAACCAATATCCAGACATAGCAACAGAATTAGTACATGTGATCTGAAGACATAGATTTAAGTAAGCGTATCCATCAAGTTATGTTTTCATCACTTCCTGAAATGATTCGAAGCTTTGACTCATTTTCTATTTCATACATATTGAGTGTTCTTTACTATGTTGATAGTGGTCTTTTGAACATGTCTTAGCGTGACATATTTTGTTTTGGTGTTATTCTAGTGGGATGCACTGGAAATGTAAATAATAGCATCTCTGTGAATGCAATGCTTCTCTCTTTTAGTTTCTCCAGAGCCAAAAACAGAAATGAAGACTCTGAAATGGGCAATTTCACAGTTTGCATCGGTGGAAAGAATTGTGGGAGAGGATAAATATTTCTGTGAAAACTGCCATCATTACACAGAAGCAGAACGCAGCCTTTTATTCGATAAAATGCCTGAAGTTATAACGATTCATTTGAAGTGCTTTGCTGCTAGTGGCCTAGAGTGAGTATGCAGATCAACTCTATTACAAAACAGTGTGCTCTTAGAAGGAAAATCTTCTGAGAAGAGATTAAAAAGTTTTGTAACTTTTCCAAAAGCAAAAGCAGATTCTAGATTTGAATTTACCTGCAGCCCCTAATTTCGTAAAGACTTTCTACTGTTAGAATTAGTGGCAGACATTATCTCCAGGAAAACACACTTTCAGGAGACTTCTGAACAAGATCTGTATTCTTACAACAGCCTGAAATCATGATGTTTCTTTAAACTTTGTTTACTTCTAATATCACTTGTCTGCATGAGTTTAGAGGCAGGTTTAAGCATGTTAGCAGAACAACTAATGAGGACAAATCTGAATTTTATGGTCATAGCTATAGTACTTTGGTCTGCAACTGAGTGGGAATACTAAAATTCAGAAAAAAATCAGGAGATAAACATTTTTAAGAGGTAACACACATTACAGAAAACCAGATTGGTTCCTTTAAAAATACAGTAATATCAATGTCATTGATGTTCAACTGCTGAGCAGTCAATCAGTTTGATGTAACATACTATAGAAATCCTTAGTTTTTGAAAGAGATTATTCTCATGAGAGTGTTCGTTATCTTTTTTCCATATTTAGGAATTTAGGGATTTTCTTGGGGAGAGGTGGAAAGAAGAAAAAAAAGAAAACCCTGTCCTACGGCACAGACACAAATGAACCAATGCTGTGACTGCTCATGCACAGCATTTTGCAGTAAACTTTCTCCACTGAGATTCAAATAATGAAAAAATGACAGCAAGCAGCTTCATCTTAAAGCTGTAAGATAGTACCCCAGATCCTGTAGGAAATTGTTACACCATTAATTGTGTTTTTGAGAGTGTGCAATTTCAGTAACATTTGCAGACTTGGCCTGTATTTTCAACATCTCCTGGTACTCACTACAAAGGTAACTTTTGCTGCCTGCATTAACTGGTCTGGATGCAGCAAAAGATGGACGTGTGTTCATTTCGGCATCCCCAGCTGGTGTCTGTTCTGGAGAGCCAGGCTCACTTCTCTGCTGCTGCCTGTGTGATACAACCTGATGGCTCGGCGTGGCTCCGAGACATAATACTGAGCTGCTTTGTGATGTGCAGTAAGATATTTGGGCACAAATTAGTTCAGCCTTTTAACCACCAAGTTCCATGTGCTCTGCGTTTGCCTGCTGGGTGGCTTTAGACCTTCAAAAACACCTTGCCAACTGGAAGTATGAAGTCTTCCATGGAATTCAGTTTATAATATGTGTCACCAGTATTCAGAAGCTGGTGTGTGTAGGGCCTTTGGCAGTTCTAACTAAGTTCTAAATAAGATTTGTAAAATAACTGATGTCAAGGATTATATCAAGATACATTTACAGGTAGCCTGCTAAGATTGTTTTTAGGAGTATCTAGATTTCTGACAAAGTAGAAGGGAAACTTCTGTCTGTAGCGTCTGTTAACTTCTTTTCATACAGGTCTAGGATCGTAACACACAAATGATCTTTTCATTGTTCTACCCAGTTTTTGACTGTTACAACACAGCAGGGAAAAAGTTGCACACCTCTTAAATCATAAAGCTGTTGCTGAGTAGCCCTCGATGAAAGATGGTTCCTGGTATGATTGTAGCTACTAAAAAAATACAGCCCGAGATGTCCACCTGAAAGGAAACCCGAATATGACCTTCAGTTTGCTTCTACATTCGCTACTTGTTTCTATGAGGAAGCACTTGCAGCTTGCACGTTAACCAGCCATCTCCTGAATCACCTACCTCCTCTTCTGTCCTGGGAATCTTCAGGTCCTTGCTTCAAAATACTCAGACCTATATCTGGGTCAAACTGAGTCCAGTCTCTTGTGGTGCTCCTCATGTGTCCTCTGCCTCATGTTGTACACTTTCTGCCAAGTGATAGCAGCCAGAGCTTGCAGAAGTAAGAGTGGAAGAATCAGATGCAGAACAGGAGTCAGTAAGGCTGAAACTGCTTAGAAGATGATTTGCTGTTTTTTGGCATGGGTATTTTATGTTGGACAAACCCTGTCATTTCTAAACATCTGGATTTGGAGTAATAAAACACAACTGCAAATCAAATGTTGAAGAGCCAAGCCTAGTAAACCAAAGCCACTGCTACCCCATGGTATCCAGAGTCACTCTTGCAGTGGTTTTCATAGAATCATAGACTGCCCCAAGCACACAAGGATCATCAAGTCCAACTCCTGAATAATTATTTATTTTTAAATCATGTATTTAATTTAATATTTAATTTATTATTTATTTATAAATAATGAGCTTTGGTGGAGCTTCCCCAGGTTGACTGACATAAACTCCCATCTGTGACACTGCAGTAGTTTGCCCTAGAAGTAATAACAGAATGTTTTGCTGGACCTAAACTTAACGATTTTTAAACTAAGAGTCTTCATACAATTTTCTTAGCTCCAATAAAAATGTTGAAATCTTGTCTGCTTCTCAGTTGTGCTCTACAGAGTTTTCTGACGACTGAGTTTTAAATAAATGAAGAGAAATGAAGCAGAGGGAATTGTAATGTAAATATTTAAATATTTGCAGGTAATAGGGATTTGCTTCATCTTTTCTAGGAGCTGGCTTAAAAAAAACGATTTGGGGGTTGTGGGGTTTTTTTTTTTTTTTTTTTGTCTTTTTTTTTAATGGCCCAGTGTGAAAATCTTCTTCCCCATGGCTGAGTAATTCTCTTTAGCAAGTGTGTATGTGGGAGACAATACTTGGCTATGTGTGCTTAGACTGAGAAGAAATGTGTAGTTGGTAACATTGAGCTAAGCATTTCCACTATATAAATTTAATTTGTGAGAAAATGAGATTTGCCTTGTGAAATGCTATTGGGTAAGAGCAGGTGATTTTTTTATTTAACAACTTAGTTCAGCTTTAGTCACAATCACATTTGTCAATTAATGACAGCAGTGCTTATGCCACTGGAAACATTTATGTCACATCCTTATGTGTTAGAAGTGTGTCAGTAAAATTGCTTGAGGCTTTGAGAGCCTATAATAACTTGAGGCATTGATTCGGTACAGTGGTGAAGAATTGATGGCCTCAAAAGCTGCAGCTGCAAAAATGATTTGCTGTGTATGAACTGTGCATCGGTCAGGGGAGGCAGGGTACTTGGCATGCAATTTTTCTGTCTTCAGATTCTTTTCATTAAGAAGAACAAAAAGCTAATAGGAAAAGATATCCTCTCATTTCCTCCTCTCCAACTCTTTCTGATGCTGGATCTCATTCAGAAGAAAGGTAGAGCCTTTTTTCATGTTTTGTGTTAATATGATTGTCATGGTGTGCTTGAGTGGAACTGGATTTCTGATCTAGAGTATCAGTAAGCAGTTTCCTGTTTCTTGACTCTCTTCTGAATATCTCTAGTTCTGGCAACTAATAATAGGGATTTTCAGAAGACTCAAGTTTTATTATTTCTGATTGTATTCTCTTTTGTGTTTCTTTTGGTGTATTCAGGTGTTTATGGTCAGCCTAGGTTTCAAATGAGAGTTCTGTTAGACTTGACTAACTGAGGACACCTGTGTGTGTGTGTAAATATATTTATGTTTATAAGGGTTTATGGCTGTAAGTATGAGTGAAATGTTTAGAAGTACAGCAGAATCAGAATTAAACCCAGTAAAACAAAAGTAATATTCTGTTGCTGCAGCTAAACTTCTATTGTTATGCCATATCTACAATTTCCTTGAGTTAAAGATGGTTATTCTGTCTTACACTAAAATGCAAGTTGAATAATAGCAGTCAGCTCTTTTGGAACCTCAGTTTTGCCGATTTGTCTGTGTTCCCCTTTATCTTTCCCCTCAACAGTTTAACAGCTGAGCAAGACTGAATCATCACTGAAATCTATTGGGACATCATAACATATCGTTAAAGGGGTTAATTAAATTAGGCTGATGCAATATGTAACTCATGCAGGACCGAAATCATTCAAAGAGGATAGTACACAATAATATAAAAGGGCTAATAAACTCCCAACACTTTCTTTTCAGACTATTTAGAAGACCCTTATTCTAATGAAGAGACTTAAACTTTTCTCATTGTATTTTGTGCACTATGAACAAAATGCTAAATATTTATAGAGAATCGGATGCTTTTCCAAAGGAAAACAGTTAGGTAATTGCTTAAAGAAACTGACTAATGTTGGACAGTCAATGAGAATCCCTAGTAATAAGGAAGTGTTAGTAACTTCCCTTTAGGTATGGATTGCATAGCACTGGCCATGTGCTGCACTGAGATGGTCTGAGCAACATTACTGCTGCAAACCTCCAGTTTTTCTGAGTGACATTAAAACTACTTAAAAGCAAACCAAATCCATATTCCTGTATTTAAAAAATTACTTTCAGAAGTTTGGAAAAAACCCTTCTTCCTTCAGCCTTGGATGTTGGAGGGTTTTTTCAGTCTGGAAAGTGGGATGGTGTCTGGGACTAAGTACAAGTATTTGTGTATAGAAGCATCAGTGATAACTGAACAATCAGGGTGACTCCTGTTGTCACTTTAAAATTTAACTTTAACCAATACTTCAGAAAAGAGGAATTTCTTAAATAGCTGAAATCCATAGTTTTTAGGCTGTAAGATTTAACACCACACATCCTGGTAATAGTGTGCTGAACAGGGGTGCCTGGGATAGATGCACAGTTGAAAAGTAAGTGCATTCACTCATTTTGATTACCCATGTCTTTTTAATGGATGGAAAAGAATATAGACACAATGTATGGGATGCCTAAAGCAGGGTTTAGTGTGAGCTGTTGTGGCAAGAGGTCTAACTTTTATCTTTCTTCTAAAGGTTTGACTGCTACGGTGGGCTGTCCAAGATAAACACTCCCTTACTGACACCTCTCAAACTGTCACTAGAAGAGTGGAGCACAAAGCCGACCAACGATACCTATGGATTATTTGCAGTGGTGATGCACAGCGGCATCACAATTAGCAGTGGACACTACACAGCTTCTGTCAAAATTACAGATCTTCACAGCTTGGAGTTAGATACGAGAAACTTCATCACTGACCAAATGCATGAAATGATTAAACCAGAACCACTGAATGAAGAGGAGGCAAGAGCTGTTGCTGAAGACTATGACGACGGTGAAGTCTCTTTTAGAGTCAATGGAAACATGCAGCCGGGTAAAGTTCTGAACAAAAAGAACATGGAAGCTGTTGGACTTCTTGGGGGGCAGAAGAGTAAGCCTGACTGTGACCTGTACAACAACAAACTAGCTAACCCTGATAAGTTTCTTAATGTAGTCACTGAAAACAGAAATCCCGAGTCCAGCAGTAGTAATGGAAGTGCAGAGTGCAGCACCGAACACAGCGAGCAGAACGGTGTTGCTTCCAGTGGACTAGAGAACAAAGCTCTGTATGCACTGCAGAGCCTGAAAGAGTATGAGGGGAAGTGGTTGCTTTTTGATGACTCTGAAGTGAAGGTTACAGAGGAAAAGGACTTCCTGAATTCTCTTTCTCCATCATCGTCATCTACATCAACTCCTTACCTACTGTTTTATAAGAAAATTGTAGAGTGATGGTATATTTTGACTGTAAATACTAGGGATTTGCATACACTTGGTCCGGTTTGCATCCAAACTACCTAGAAGAAACTGCTGTTTGTTTTTGATGGATTGTACTGTTTCTGTTATTTTTATTCGGTGTAAGTGGCTCAACTTGAACTAATGCACCACAACATAGAACACAACTTGCATAATAATTTTATGCTGGAGAATAGTGATACTCCCTTTTAGGAATACTGATTTGTATAGTTCCTAAATGACACCTTGCAGTCCCTGCTAGTGGTTTTAACACAACCCTAGTTCTCAGGCACGCCTATTGTATTAGCTTTTCTTTTAATAAAAGTTATTTGTATTCATATTCTGGAGTAAATGTATATTAACTAGCAAATTTCATCAGAAGTTGTGTATTTTTGTAACTTGGGAAGTAATAGTTCATATTTAGTCGTTGGGTGATCGACGTGGTTTACTGGTGCTGTTCTCCTTACCCAGTTCTATTCAGCACAGCACAACTCCCAAGCACGAGAAAAATGGATTGGGAAGAACCAAACCTCATCAAAATGTTTGAATGTTCTAATTTACATCTTTTTACATAGGTGTTAAATGGACAACATGTAAATAGGTGTGATTAATACTTCAAAGTGGGGGTGTGTGTAGTGTAATTAAAATAATTTTGTACTTTCTAAGAGTAAAGCCCTCTAATATTAATATCCGTTGGGCTGGAGTTTGAACTCGGTGGTGATCTTATAACAGGTTATTTGTACTTGGAGCTGACTCCATTGTGGGAAAAAGACAGCATTTAGCTTTGATGGTTTGTTAAGAATGTATATATGAAATAAAAAAAAAATATGATATGCATCAGATATTACTTTTGTATTTGGAGAGGGAAAAGTGGAAAGTAAGAGTTGTTGGGCACTGTTACAAAAAGGTTCAGAAATTCTATCTTAGAGAAATGGAAGATTTAAAGTGCTTTAAAAATAACTTTTTTTAACTGATTCTTGTACAGTACATTCTAATTTGAAGGCATATGATGACTAGAGGTCAGAGGAAAGGGAAATAAGTGATTATAAAAACAAGTGAAATGTTTGGCATTGAAATCTCAAATTGTCTGTTGGATGCAAAAATGTTAATGCGACTCCTATAAACTCCAGACAATTCAAATCTTAAAAATATGACACAGAATAGGATGAGTGTTACTTCTGCTGTCAGCATGGATGGATGACAAAGTGCTGCTGCAGAGACATTGAGAGCTATACACAATGAGAGCATGCCCTACTTTTCTGGCTGTATTTAAACTTTTTCCAATACAAATGAATTTATTTACAGGAAAAGCCCTACAAAACCCCTGCCTGTTTATTCTTAAGCATTTAGTTTTTTTACAGTCTTTTATTACAATGTAATATATACAAGGTCCAACACAAAAAACCCGACACTAACTCTGTATCTTGGGAACTCAAAGTGGGAGGGGAGAGACACAGAGGTGGTAACAGAACATGTTCTAACCTGTCACAGTGAGACAAGGCTGAATTTGATCACTCAGTACAGTAGATGCATGTTCATTAGAGATGTTTTCTTACCCTCAGTCAGGAAATGGTGTGCAAGAGTGATCAGTGAGTTAACGTTAAGACAAGGTGCCAGTTCACAACACTTTGTTTGTGAAGCAGTTTTTAGCTCATAGCGGCACCCACCCTACTGACCAGGCCTGGCTGCCTCTTCCCAAAGATCCAGTTGGTGCTCAAAGGAACCCACTTTTTGTCAGCAGAAGAGATGAAAGCAAAACAGACAGAAATCTTCAACAGCCTTTCAGAAAATGATCTGCAGAATTGCTCTGAACGTTGGCAGCATCGGATGCAGCTGTGTGAGCTCAGAAGGGAACTGTTTGAAGGTGGTGATTAAATAGAGTTGCAGGCACAATCGTGGGGATTTTTTTTGTGTTGGACCTCATATATAAGTAACTCATGAAAAATACCTTTAGTATATTTTCTGTGTTACCATGCACCCCTGATTTTTGTACAGGCCTTGATTTTTTTGCACTATATG
The DNA here is from genome assembly GCA_033556795.1 of Tapera naevia. Classification (NCBI taxonomy): domain Eukaryota; kingdom Metazoa; phylum Chordata; class Aves; order Cuculiformes; family Neomorphidae; genus Tapera; species Tapera naevia. The sequence goes on from JAUMJJ010000113.1 coordinate 7,700,428, forward strand.
CTTGGTGATGATCTATTACTGAAATATGTTTCAGTCTAGAAATTTGTACTGTAAATAGTGTAAGAAAGGCTGGACTATACATTTAGAGTTGTTTATGAACTCATGCTGAATAGATGTCTGTAGTAATTATCTTTTACAGAGGAGAAAAATCTGGAATTCCACATTCACTAAGAACCCTCCCTTGTCCAAAGCACTGTCACCATAATAATTAATTCTGTAGCCTAAACCAAGACATATCTACATTAAAAAATCACCAAAACTCCACCAGTAATTCTTACCTTGCAAGGGCAGCCAAATCACAGCACAGAATGCTATTTTTTTTCTGCCTGCAGTATAGGTTTTGCTGAATTTCAGCCTCCAAATGAATGTTTATTTTTCCACACTTGAGCGAGGACTTAGCTTTTTCATTCAACTGCAGGAACAGGAAGTGTTCCAAGGAAAGAAAACACCGTTATATTAATCAAAACACTGGCTACAGTGTAATCAAAGGAAGGTCCAGCTGTCCTCCATCACACTACACAGCTTGAGAGGAATGTTCTTTGTAGGCAGCGGAATGGAAAACACAACAGACTGAATGAAAAAACCCTTCTCAGGCATAAGGACAGACAGTACAGGGTGGGGTATTCTGGAGACTTATTCAAGGAAAGCACTTGCTACCCCTCCTTGAACGAGTCACCCAGCCCAGTGCCTCATGTCCTGCAGTGCACATGGCCTGCAGCTTGCTGCAACTGCAAACAAAACGTGCCTGCCCAATCTAAGCTTTCCCTGATATTATACTCAAGTTTTACACAGTCATGAGCCAAATGTACCGATAAGCCAGTTGGATTTATGCTGACATGAGTCCATTTAGTAAAATCAAAGGATATTTGTCCAAGATCTGGACAAAATAAGATGCTTTCCTAGCTGAATAATATACAAAGACTGCTGTAAATTGAAGTTTCATTCTTCTATGGCTGTTTGGATTTGTTTCCCTTTTGTCAATTTGTAAATAAATTGTATGCCTTTTCATTTAAATCTCCTGCAAAGCTGAGTAACCTGTAACACAGCACCAGTTCAGGATTACTTGTGTTCAAAGGCAATGGTCAGACCAGCACACTGCGAAGAGCACTGCACTTCGATTACCAAAACCCATCACTGCTGTGAAGCTGTTGGAACAAAAGAGCATGGGAGAAGGAATGGAAAATTGGCAGAATCGCTCTCCCTTCTGCAACACCCTTGGCCACAGCCACTGTGCCCTGTGCCATCCCACTGGGTACCAGCCTGCTGGGTCTGGCCATGCACCTACAGCCCATGGTGGCTCTGAAGAAGCCGTGCCTTTCCAGCCCTTTCAGCAGTAGGACTACAATTATCCCACTACCACCCCACAGACAGGCAGCCACCAATAATTTGAAATAAGTATGGAGGATAAAAAACAGCCCTCTCCAACCTAAACTCTCCCTGCTGACGCAGAAGGGCAGGCATTTGCTGCAGCTGCAGGTGCTAAAACAGAAGGGAGTGAACCCCAAACACCACCCCCAGCACCTTCTATTATACAGGAATGTGTATGTTAGGATTGAAGGTAAAAACTATTTAGGTTTCAAAAGTTAAATACTCAAGAATTGGAAGTGATGATGTATAATTGTTTGCTATCTTAAATTCTTATGCATAAACTCTTCTTTTTTCTATTTTCATATATAGAGAGAAGTATATTTATCAAATTTGATTTTATGAACATGTATATATGTATGCGTATGCATATTTAAGTATTTATATAAAGAGAATCACATACAGCCTCTTCCAAGGGACTTTGTTCAATACAGAGAGGAAAAATACAAAGGACTAGATTAAGAGTTGTGTACTCAGCTCCAATTCTAATGCTTTCTTGAAGAGCTGTGTTAAGTCGCCAAAACCACTGCTGTAAAACAGATGTTTTTCTTCACATAAAAAATAATGCAAAGCATGTTTTCTATGTAAGCTTTGAATTTAAACAGTGATATCATTCTATGTTCTTTTCCGCCGTAGAACTAGTTTTTAAACAGAAAAAGGGACACAAAAAGCAGTCCAGTTGCACACACAGTGCTAAGGCTGAACTGCACATTCAAAGTTATGAGGAGATTATTGTTTGGACTTCCCAGCAGGCAGAGATGACCATATGCACACAGAAGTCATGCTGAAACTCCACCTCACTGGTACTGAAGGAGGTAAAGTGGTAACATGATGTTCTTCCATCCTTCTGACGGCTACAGATGGAGTTAATTTTCTTTGCAGCAATTTGCATTCAGAGTTAAAAGGAAAAAGGCTAGGGATAATAAAAAACCCACCACTTGGTTAAGAAGTGTTACTGTAAGACTTACCTTTCTCTGAATCTTTTTCGCAAGGATGGTGAGCTCTGAAGTCCAATGCACAGGGAATTAAAGTGTAAACATTCACATATTTAATAGTACCATCAAAATAACCATCATCACTACATTAAAAACTTCAAAAATGCATTTGCGTATGGTCCTAATATAAATTAAATATAGGAACTAAAAGTAAATAAATTTAACATTAGGTAATACTATAAATAATGATAAATGCTTTTAGTGTACCTTGGAGTCATAAAAATGCATTAGAAAACAGGTAAGTTTACAGCTTATCATCAATACTCTGGACACCACTGTCATGATTTCTTTTCAAACATCAATAAATCTACATTTGACAATTCAAAATTATTTTTGGCCACTGAACACTTTGATGGAGGAAGAGGTGTGTGGGATGTCCAGGATGAAGTCCAAGTTTTATTTCACAATAAAACTTCTTTGATTCCCAGCGCTGATAACAAGGCTCTTTCTTTTCAAAACCTTAATTTTAAGTGCTTTTTTATTTTGGTTTTTACTCGTTTAGATATCCATTTTGCGAAGGCTCATCCTGCTGAAGGAGTCTCTGAGGGAGAGAAAACACAACGATGAGCTCATGTTTTCCATGATGAAACAAAGAAGCCTCATCAGATGAATGATTCTGCACTTGATTTCCAGTATTTTCTACAGCTGGGTACTACAAAAATTAAATCCACTGACATTAACTGAATTGTTTTTAAAATGAGTTGGGTTTGGGTCTGTATCTGGGATCATTCAGCTGCCCAAGGTTTACTGACATCAAAGCTGACAGAAAGTTTAATTCTGGTGAATGTAGAGAAGCAGCCCAAAACATCAGCACTACTGAAATCTTAATTTTAAGTTTTACAAATAAATCTAAGTGGAATTGGCCTGGAACAGGTGTATTAAGAGTCCCTGCACAGGTTGAATTTAATGAGATTTGAAAATAATTACCAGGACAAAAGCATTTGTGAGATTCCCAGCTGGATGGGGATGGAAGCACTGGTACTTCCACCATCCTCACCAGAGAAAACTGACTCCAGCAGAGAACAGCTATCAACACAGTGCATGACCTGGGGGGGAGCTTAAACCCTCAGGAACCCAAGTAATGAGGGAAAGCCACCTTCCTGCAGTATTCAGCAGACAGAAAAACGCATCAACTTCTGCTGTAGAAACATCCGGAAGCACTGCCATGTGAACTGGGAACACTCACTTCTTTCTCCATCCAGCACTAAGCCTTGCTATTTTTATATTGTAATTTTGCCAAGTTTCTCTTTTCACAGATTTTTTTTTTTATGTTCCCTGTTGCTCTTCACCTCTGAACAACACTTACATGAGGAGAGGTTCAAAACCAGGGCAGTATTCTCCTAAACCAATGGCATGGACACGAGTTGAAGTCCACATTCACACAAATCTCCTAAAGAGTCTGTCACTAAAAGCGTCATCAATGTCCTGCTTGGTGCTAATGAAGCGCTTTCCAGGAAAAACTTCACCCTACTCACTGGTGTGAGACTGTGATGCCAGTGTGGGCAGCCTACTGGGCTGCCAGGTGAGACAACAGGGGTTGTCAAGCCAAAGATTACATGGAGGGCACCTGCTCTGCTGGGAAAGACTTCTGCCGTTTTTCTGGGAGCCAGAGACTTATTAGAAACTTTATGTGGATAAAGTCCTTGTGCTCCTGCACATCTGGAGGCAGGGGATTACAGTGCTACGACTCTGACCTGCTTCATGCATTCCCAGTGGCATTCCCATGTTCAGTCTCATTGCAGATGAACAAAAAAGCTGGACTCCAGCTGACTGGTCTTCTAGCATGGAAGACACCAACTATTCTTCCAACCCACTTGCCCCTAGAGCCCCTCACTGGACATAAACAAGTGTGAAAGTCCTGCCACACAGACGGTGGTTTTGAATCTAAAATGAATGCGATGCAGGATGAAAAAATTTTCTCATTGATCAGGAACAAAAGGAACCATTGCAAACACCACCTACCATAACTGCTGGGAAGGGAGTGTGCTCTGAGGCCAGGGCAGAAGAGAAAAGGGACAGACTTAGCCAAAAGAGCCATAACTGAAAACAAAAACATGTCAGAGATCCACTAAGAAGACCAGACACCCCTCTTTTACACCCTCCTTATCTCTGCTGAAAGAGCAAAATCAGATATCCACCTGTGGCAAGTGACTGGCAGCACTGCCTTATACAACTGTGGGATCTTTCTGTTTATCAAAGGCTGGAGAGCTTCCTTTAACCGGTGATAATTCCTTTCAAGTTCTCGCTGATACTCCTTTTGGTCTGGACCGATCAGGCTCTTGTTCTTCCGCAGAGCATCTTCGCATCTAGGAAACAAAAGACTGTGAAACTTGGGCCATAAAAAAGGGCCTGCTTGCTACAGAGCTGTTAATCTGTAGTATGAAATCCTTCTGTTCCTCCAGGATGACACATAATATCCTCCTCTATCTTGTCTTTTGGGTAATAAAGACTCAGTTAAACTGGTTGGTGTCCACGGGGAAAGGAGAGCATGTCATATTTCCAATTTCCATTTCATTCCAGAGTGGCAACTCCTTCTTAATTTCAATTTGCTCTCCAACTACATCTATCCTCCCTGAAGAGAAATGAAAAGCTGATCTCCACATAGTCACTTCCATTCCAAGAGGATTTAAAGATGGATAGATATACTGCTTTCCCCAGGAAAGATTAATAAATAGCAGAATAAGAGATGTTCATCAGGAGCCCTGCTACTTAGAAAGACACAATTCTAACAAAGGCTATGAAAAGAACTGTATCATCTGTGCCACTTACTACATACGGGAAAATCACATTGCTACTGGATCTATTTGAGTGGAACATTTCTTTTTCAATCATTCCTTTTTAATTCCTTGGTGTCTGAAAACGATGCTGGACTGAGGCTGCAGTTTGCATTGCTCAAGAAGAAAGCAGAGCAGCCAGCACATTTCTTGAGAGGATTCTGCCAGCATGCTTCCTCTGCATTTGGAGAAACTCACTTCAGAAGCAAATTAAATCTCCTGGGCAGTTCAGCAGTTTCTCCTGACCCTGCCAACCGGTGAGCTCATTTGTGCCTGTGTGGCTAGTTCTGTTTTCTGAATATACTCCTCTCTCCCAATACCACCTCTGTTACTGTAAGTGTTCCTGCCTGGTGTGGCAACAACAACTGCATCTGCCAGGTGGCTGGAAGACAATACTCCGTACCTTTTCGTGAAGTCTTTGAAACAGAGCCGCAGTTTGTTATGATGTCTGAAGAGCTTTGGATCATTGGGTATTTCAGACAAGAAAACCTGTGCAACTTCTAATGGTCCCTTTAGGAGCAGAAGAGAAAAAGTAAGTTTTTTGGAACCATCTCTCATATACAATTGCTGGAAAAAAATCTTGCACACAGAAACATTTGTAAAATGCAACATTTTCTTAAAGAATGCATCTTGAAGAATTGCAGCTGCTAAATTTGGCATAAACCACCAAACATCACAGCAACTGAATCACTTCTAGGTTTGTGGTTTTTTTTAAAATAAAACTCTGCTTTTGGAAAACAGTGTGAGAAAATGCACAGATTTTACATTTGTTTTCTCTTATAAAGACTCTTGACAAAGCCTGCTCAACTCATGACTAAGTTCAAACAACGCCGATGGAACCAAGGAACTGTTTGCCAGTACTACAAACTCAACCCAGAAGTTGTAACTCCATCTGATCTTTCTCCAGCTTGAGCACTAAGTAGAGCTTTGCTCGTGTTCCCTGAGTTTTTTCTCAGTTTTTCTCCATTCACTAGATATGCTTTCCATTTTGTTCAAACACCACTGCGGGACACAGTCCTACTTTCACCCTACAGAGCCTGGCTAACCAAAGGAAAAGTAATAAAGCTTTTTTTTTTTTTTAAGGAAGAAGGAGAAGCAGGCAGAAACAACTGCGACTGCCAGGAAGGAGCAGGTATCTGGGGGAAGAAGGCTGTCTCTTCTCAGCCACTTTGCAGAACCAGCCGCATCTTCAGGGCTCTTACTGAAATGGCAAAGTCACTGAGAGCCACTGTGACCTTAAACACATCCCACAGACTGAACAGGGAATAAAATCCAAGGTAATTTAGAAATAAGGGCTAATGCTGAGCATCCACTGCATCGAGTGATAGGCATTACCCCAGTGTCTCCAACCTGGACAGTGATCCTCACCTGATTTACTGTGGTACCTACTGATCCTTGCAGTACCATCTGCAGCATCTTTGGGTCCGCAGGGTCTTGGTGGGTTGCAAAAGCTAATTCTTGTGTTTTCTTCTGCATGTCCTCTATGGCAACTTCGATGGGAGTCAAAATGATCTAAGTAAGTAGCCGGAATACAAGATGCTTGTTACTGCTTAGATTGTCAATCAGACATAGACTTTCAGAATTACCAAGGTCATTTTGGGGTGGCACACTCAAGTGCTGGAGGACACCAACAGGACTGACAGTCTGAACAGATGCACTTTAGTAACACATCTGTGCAATCTTGGAACATCAAGGAAAAGTTTGATTTTTAAATGTGTTTCTATGTCTGCGTACTCGAGAGCTTTCTGAGATTGCTTCTGAGGAGACAGACTCATGTCCCTTTGCAGTCACTGCAACCAACTCCCCACAGCTACAGCACTATGTCAGTGCCTCAACACTAGCAGGTTCCCATCCTTGCATGAAAATGCATTTTTCATTGTGTCCCAGGCACCACATCAGTTCCTACCTACCCTTGAAAAATCAACATAGCTTTGGATAAATCTCTCTGTAAGGCCTCAGGACTCCACCTCATACATTGAGGCCATGCAACAGGGCTGCAACATAGAGCAAAGGACAGTTGTTCAAGCAGAACGGAAGGGAGCAATCAGCATGACCACAGAGCTCCTCAAGCGTCCCTAGGTACCAGCTGCTGTGATCTGTGTACGCTGGTGAAAGAGGTGGCACGACACATTGCATCTCTAAATTGGTCTGGGTTTAGTTTAGGTTGAACAGGAACAGGGAAAAGTTCAATAGAAAAGAGGCATTCTTAAACTCAAAATGAAGGACTTTCATGCAGAGTCCCTACAGTGAACAGCCAGAGCAGCTCACAAAAGCACTGTCTGCTCTTGCTGTTTGCTGAATTTATGCATCTTTAGCACAGAGGGAAAAGGCAGACTAGTGATGGCCAGGAGGGTGCATCTGTATTAATGCGACAGTGTGAAGGGGCATGGCTGTGGTGTTAAACTACACGCACAGTAATACATATATGAGTTCCAGCAACATCTGCTTCCCTTAGCCTTGTATATTAGTTCCCTTGAAGCACAGGAAACCCCTGAGAGCTCAGGCCTCACCTCCTCTTTGTGAATAACATTTATCCTGGTTTTAATGTAAGGGAAAGCGTGGGACGTCGTCAGGATCGTTTTGCGCTTGAACTGCTCGTGCAGCTCCCCGTGAGCTCGGCCATCCAGCGTGAAGGGTGTGCAGTACATGAAACGCCGCAGGTTGTAGTTTTTGTCGAAGTAAGTTATCCTGTCCTTCATCTCGTACGTGTCGAAGTATGGCTCCACATAGGTTATCTGAATGTAGGCCTGCAGAAAGGAACCCAGGTGTGCATGGTAAGGTACAGGGCCAGAGAAGAGCTGACTCCTATGCTCTGCATTTTAGCTGTGCAATAACCCAGCTTGCTTTCTTTCCTTTCGAAAGCAACGCTGGAAGAACTAGGACTTTTCCTTGCCATTACTCAGAAAAATCACACTCAGGTTGATGGGGGCTAGGGGTGGTGGTAGCTGCTCAGCAGTTTTTGGACTGGATAAAATACGGATCACTGCCCTCTCTGCTTAATGCTGTTCACATGAAGCATTTCTTTCCTTTCATTGCAGGTGATGCTCTGCCTTATGCCACAGTCCTGTTTCCTAGGAATGTTCCTGTTATTTGTGGTATGCTTAAAGAACATGATATAAGAATGACCAAATTCTGCAGCTGCAAAATAGCCAGTTGCCAGTGAATGGCAAACTGCCCTGCACTCTGTGGAGACCACAGAGAAAAGCAAATGCAGCCTGGGCCTCTGCTATCACTTTGCCTCCTCACTTCCCACCAGCTACTGCAAGGGCAGGGCCTGTGTGAGGGATCAAAACAGCTAACACAACATTCCTTTGCTGCGATGATTTTCCCCAACACTCATCCAAAGCAGTCACAAGTACATGGATTTCACTGCCTACTTGGTGAAATTCAGGGCAGGATTCGTTACATTGCATTTGCACACATTCAAGACTGGTTCTACTTCTAAACCTGAACTTGTGTTCGTACCTTGTTAGAATCTAGTTTACATTTGTCCACAGGGTTTGAGTCCTTAATCACTTCAAGCACATCTTCACCAAACCGTTCTCCGTAAAATCCCTATTAATCAAGAGCAAATGTACTGTAAGAAACCATCAAATGCAACTACAAGAGACAGCGGTTGGAGAGCCAAAGGCATTTTCAGGGGAGGTGAAAATCCACATGGCTTCAACGGTAGTTGTGCCGGGGCTGAATGTGATCTGCTGAACCTAGGGGAATTATATCAGTCACATTCCACGGACAATAGAAAAAAACAAGCCTAACGCCCTGGAAGGCAGGAGAACTCAGGAGCCTTTCAACTGCAGGCACACATGCTGCATGGTTCTGAACAAGCTGTTTGAGCTCACTGTATGTCTGTTAGCTCAACTGAAAAATGAGATCTGCCTGGAAATCAGGTGCTGCATCACAGCACAGCTTTGCTAGGCCGGGTGAACAGCCAGATTCTGAACTCACAGCTGAATTGTGAGCAACAATGTGACATCAGATCTAATTTAGCAAATAAAATGGGACCAGGTCTGCCCTCTGCCCCTACAAACAAGTAGTATGGCACGGCCAGAGCCATGCTGCTAAACGGCCTGCCTCTCCCACCAGGGATGGCCTCATCTGTGCACAGTGCTCACTGGAACAGTCTCTGACCCATGATGCCCTCAGCCTGTGCTAGGACATTGTCTAGACACAGGTTAGTTGGCACAAAACCAGGCCAGACTAGGTGTTACATGTACTGATGATCATTGGCGGGTGCTGCAAACTGTTTTGCCAAGTGACTCTCTAAGCTCAGCCTTGCATCAGTCTCCAAGAGGCACAGTGCTGGTTTTGCCCAACAATTATCATTTCTGCCGCCTTCTGTAATTTGGCAACGCAGCTCTTAAACAAGCAATGCAAAATAGTTAAAACCACAATTCACAGACAGAATTTGAGGTTGGCCACAATCATCTCACCTCGAGCCTATGGGAAATTTCAGCTAGCTTTGTTATTGCGGGTTCTTTGTAAACAAATTCTTGCTCATCCAGGTCTCCAAATTTAGTTCCATAAAAACCAACCCGGAAGTAGGTGCCAAACATCCTCTTTCCATCCTAGGTTTGGAAAAACAAGAGGTTATTTCAGTGTGGACACATGCATACCCCCAAGCATGGCTGCAGGCAGGCTCCTGAATTTATGCAAAATAAAAAAGAAATTAAAAAACAAGGAAAAAACAGAAAGAAAGAAAGAAAGAAGGGAAAGAAAAACACACCTGGAACTCAGCATGAATGCATTTAGCAGCAAACACCGCAATGAAATTATAAACTAACATGAAATTATATGGATCAGTTACGACCATTAGCCCAACGCTGCAACCACTTTTCCCACCCCAGGAGGAGTTGGGAGGTGTCAGATGTCTCTGAGAACAGTCAAAGGCAAGTTCCTCCATTTGGGTAATTCTTTCAGGCTCTACAAATCCTATGCAGACACCCCTTGGCCTGTAGGCACAGGGAAGTCCAGTTGCTGACACAGCACACAGGGATATTGCACAGATACCCCCGAAAATTACCAATACCTGAACTCCCATAATCCACTCTCAAGTAATTGCAGGATTGGGCCGAAGTCAATGTCCAGTCCACTCACACACACACGCAAGTGCTTTTTAAATAGCATGTCAACTGGAAGTTGTTACGTTCTCTTCTAGTAACTAATCTCTAGTACAGAGGGCCAAAGTCACTCCTGGTGAAAGCAGATGCAATCCACTGTATCATGTACCTGCTTCCACTTGAATCAGTGGTGAATTTGGCCCAGAAATGGAACAAGAGTACAGAAACAAGGAAGATTTTTGCTGGAAAAGTAACAAAGAAAATCTAATTAAGAGAGAGAGAGAGAAGAAAAACTCTTTAAAAATAAGTCACACCTTTGATTTTGTTAAAGAAACTCACACTGCATGCACATACTAGAAATGCCTTTCAGCAAGAGACTCTAAAATGTTCACCTTTACTCTCGTGAGAAAGTGTGATGTAGTATATAATGCTCAATGCTTCTGAATCTGGGCTAGTGTTTGGTTTCAAACAGCACTTACAGACATCCTGGCTGCCGTGTATGGGATTTTAGTATTTTGCTATGGCAAAACTAATGTCTTGTGGTGATGGTGAACATGATCTACAGAAGGCAAAGATGATAAATAAGGCAAGCTAAGATAAAAAAAAAATCCCTCAGGCAAACTCCAGAGACTGTTTTCCAGCACTGTCATGGCAAGGCACTGCCTTCTCCTGGCCTGGAGGAAACTTCAGGGCATCATGCCAGAGCTGCCCAGGCACTGCTCAGCTCCTCTTTACTCAGTTTGGGGAAAGGGCTGCTGTTTGCCCCGAGCACCTTCAGGAGGGCAAAGCTCATCGGTGCCCAGCTCTGAAGTGGAAGTGGAGCCTCAAGTAACAAGAGGCAGCAGTCGCCTTGCTTAATGCACACAACTATGGGACACTGACAGAAACTCATTGGCTCTGCAAGAGTGTAGACACATGCTCCAATTTAAGAAAACTAAGAGTCGCACTGAAAGCTGCTCGTATGATTAATGTGGCACGGTCAGCTCTTTGGATCCCTGCTCTAGCCCATCCCTCTGAGCATCACTCCTCCAAGAGGGGCTTTTATCCAGCTGCACCTGCCAGCATAGAATACAGGGTTTTGTCACACCACAGCCATCCCCGGAAGTACTTCCTGGGCTGTGATTCCCAGCTGCAGTTATTACTGTTTTATAGGAGGTAGTATCAGACAACAGCTGCGAGCTATTTCCCTGGACTCCTTGTCTTTTTCCAGTGCCCATCGCTCCGGACCCACACACGAATAAGCAGCCTACCGAACCCTTAAATTCACTCATCACTAACTTTTCCAAGCCACAGTTTTAGACACTATTTCCCAAGCTAAAATCCCTCAATTCCCAACATTTCCAGCTTCCTGTGCTATTTGCTACTTTTTTCAGTTCAATCTCAATGTAAAAGGAAGAAGACTACAATTCCAGGGCTCCTTTCTCAAAATACTTCCCAAGGTAGCATCACGTCTGCCTAAGGGAAAGTGCCTTCTAAAACATCTCTGCAAACCTGACATATCGCCCAGGCATGCTCTACATGGAAGTTGGTGGGATCATGCCCCAACCCATGGGCACAGGGAAGGCCCCAGTGATAGAGGACACTCTGCTACTCTTCTAACCCCTCTGTTTTTTCCTGCCTACTTGGCAAGTGACTTTCAGGCTATGAAGTGTTTGCATAACCTGGTCCCCACAAGGTATCTTCCACATGGACATCTGCCCAGACAGCTATTTGTGACAGGCAGTGTACATTTATGCGGCTGTAAATATAACAGCAAGTGAGGAAGAAAATGCTGTCTGTTGATCAGCACCAATTAATAAGGAGTTTTGGTGGCATTTACTAAATATATAAAATAAGAGTAACGAGGCATTGGGAAGTCCCAGGAGCAGTAGCAGCAGGGAAGCTCAATAAGATTCAGCACCCCCATGTGAATACAGCTCCCAACTTATGTACTTGTTCCACTGAAGACCAGCTGCACTGGCTTTTCTTGTTAAATCCAGTTGCTGAAACTTATCATAAGGATGCCAGAGAGAAAAGCCAGCAGTGAGGAGCACTGGTTAGCTTCCAGTACGACAGAAGCATCTCCCCACAATGCCCTGAATCCATCAGCCACAAAACACATGTGAATCGTGGCAGGGAATCTGTACCTGGAAGCAAAAGGCTGGAAACACACTCTGCTGGGAGAGCAAACACGTATGGGCTATTCCTTACCTCACACTGACACTCAGTAGCTGCCAGCCCTCTGAGATTAGGAGACCTAAGTTTCTCACCTGGCATTAAGAATATAGAGTGGCTCTGTACTAGGATCTTCCAATTGAAATATAGCCAGTACCTGGTTATCTACTCACTGTACTGAAAACGAAACAAATAACTTAAAAATACTCCATGGTCTTGTGAAAAGAGCTAAAAATGCAGATATGAGGGAGAAATTATTAAAAGCATTTTATCTCCTATTATTTTTTGAAAAATAATAGGTCTTTGGGAGGAGAAGAGAATGAAGGTGAACACTAAATAGCCATTACAGAACTGGCAGAGCAGATAACAGCCATCATGATTTATGAAGGTTCATGATTTGTTATTATGCATGGTAAATACCTTTCAAACTTGCTGAGAATAAAGTTTTAGAGTTATCTCTTGCACACACACAAAAAGCTTTGCCAACAAGATTTGAAAAATCAGACACGAAAGTGACCATCTGCTCTCTTCACCAAGACCAACACAGCAGCAGCTGCCTGAATGCAGAGTCAGCCTCAAGTATGTAGGAATAAATGTAACTCCTTCATACACACTGTGCAGAATGCAAAATCCAACCATATCTGTACCAAACTGAGCATTGTTATTTTCTTGCTCAGTTTTAACCCAAGGTCCTTTGCAGTGTTGCCAACTATTACACATTTTCTAATACCGATTTTTTTGAACATACCAGCTCCTGGAGTCCTGCTACTGAATGGCAACCTCACCCTGCATACTTTGAAAAGTATATTTGAATTCTCATGGCATAGCATGAAAAGATTTTTCCTAACAATTTTCCTAACTGGAAAGTAAACAAAAATAATTAATTCAACATTTATTCAGTAAACAAACATGCAAGAAGGAAAATCCACTACTTAGTATATTTAAGCAGGTTTCAGCATTGGTGCCAGACTCAGGATACTTCAGTGCTTGTAGTTGGCAATACTACTTTCCCTGTGACATGAGGAGGGCTCCTGCTGTTGGCATAGCTCTTTGGTAAAATGAAATTGGACTTTCCACAGTGTAAAACAAAAAACAAAAGGGAAAAAAAAGAGAAAGGGAGGGGAAAAAAATTCCACGAGTAGGAACTTACCACAACAGACAATAGTAAGAGTGGGGAGGAGGGTCAGCAACCAGGGCAACAGAGGAGAAAACAGAAAGTATTTAATTAGGGAAATTCCAAAAAACAAACAAGCAGCAAACTGGCAGCAAATAAACTTCAAAATAAAAAAGGGTGCACATCCATTAAAGTTTAAAATAAGGACAAAGGGCAAACATGCAACAAATCTGAAAGCTACAAAGCACAAAAAAGAAAAAGAGTGGCAATGAAGGAGCAGGATGACAGACGAGAACAGAAACCATGGATGTCTTTTACCATGCAGTAAAACATGACTGAGTGATGTTAGAATCATAACCACGACAAGATTTTCTTCAGGGGTCGATTTAGGGGCAGACTAATCAAAACAGGTGCTCACAGGCCTTCATGTTTGCTGGCTACTGAACACAAGTCACACTCCTATGACGTACCCGGGATTGCCGTGCTGCCTCATCTGCCGGGACTTTTCACATGAACAAACAAACGATTTACAGGGCCAGCCTCTGAGTGTGAGGGGTTATTTTTAAGCTACTGAATTTTATTTCTTGGTAGGCCGGAATTAAAACTGACGTTCAGACATCATCAGCCTAAATTGTTTGTGTCAAACAATGCAAAAGAACTTCATTCTTGTCCCCAGTTTGAGAAGTGTGTGCTTCAGTGCTCTCCTGTGGTGGAAACATGGAGTGAGATGGCCCATTCTGAGTTGCCTGACTCACAGAAAAGCACAAATTAACTGAACAGCTGAAGACTAAGAAAATAATAATATCATATTCACGAAATGTTTACAATGTCTTCTGAGACTTCTCAATGCTCATGTACCCACTGTGTTGACTGGACTAGGGCCTGAGCTATCAAACTCACTGTACTGTGTGTAACTGCAGGTGAAGCCGACTGCTTTGTCTATTTTCAATCCAAACGTATGGTTCTCGTGGTGTTCTGTTGAAGAAATGTGAGCGAATAGCCTATACAAAAATGAATGCAAAGCTGACTCCAGTTAACACAACTGAGCTATTTTACTGCCAGATAAACATCTACATAATAAATTGATTGTTCTTAAATGAACAGAATGAAGCAGCCTATTCTCTGAGATACAGTCTGCACATGCAGTAAACCAGTTTTGTGTTTCAGTACCTCTGAGCATTATTGCTTAAATCGACCCCTGTGGGTGGGGTGAAAATATGATATGAAGAGATGATACTCTGTGTCAATGCCGATGAAAAGAAATATACACAAATTATAAAAACAAACTAGTGATGATGTAAGTGGCTCATTCACCAAAGAACCTCATTAGTGGAACACATCAGCATCCATGCACTACCTATAGCTTCTTATGAAGAATTTCCTACTAAAACCACAATCAGTTTATTGATATTTCTTTGGTTAATGAATTGTTTTAACAGCAGACAGCAACAGAAATACCCACAACTAGCACATGTGGGCAAGCATTGGCGTGAGTCATCTGAAAAATCTATTAGTGTTCTTTACTAACTAAAATGGAGTTACCTACCTCCCAGCCAGTACTCTGTGTAATAAAAAGTAAAAAGCGCATGTCACAGAAACCCCAAAAAAAGTTTCAAAGGCCAAAACATGACCATCAATGTAAGGTATCACAAACCTGAAATGGTTTCAATTATTATAAGTCATCACATACCCAAAATGGCCTCTCTGGCCTAGAAGGATTGTCCTTTATTGGTACACTTAACCTCAGGAATCTAGCAATGCCAGGACATGGAGAAAACCACTAGATTCTCAGCTGGATCCCATGAAACCTATGTAATCAACATCTACTGAGCAGCTGATGGCAGCGTAAGGGTGACTACACCAGATAAATGATCTACCCAGCAGCCCATAACCAGAAAGCTGGTTAAGGGCTCAGAGTAGCATTGGCATATACTGCAGGAGGGTCTGCCGAGTGCTTGTCTGCCTTGACAGAAAGGCACACACCCAACGATACCCTCCTACCAGATAACGTGCTTCTGGAGAGTTGCCAAGTGCCCTCATCTCCTGCTTTGCTGAGTTTGATTGTGCTTTGTGAGGATTGATAAATTTCTGATGTCTCTCATTAAATGCTCAGCACCTAAGCTGGTGGGTTCTGCACCATCTAAGTTTGGAAAAGTTCCTTCAATTATTTATCCACTCTATGAACAGATAAATACAACTCTAACTTTTCTGAACATTACCTACCAGGTTAAAAGTAAAATACATTGTTTTCCCCAAGAACACAGCATGCAAAACACATGTTAAAAGAACATCTGAAAGGATAAACTGACAAATGAACTTTTAACTCTTGGTTATTTCTAAAGTTACAATGAAACTTGGTATGTGATGTCTCTCATGTTTCTCAAGTTAAATGTCCAGAGATAAAAAAATTCTGTTAGTGATCCTTGCATTTACAGTGGATCACAACTTGACAATTCTCATGTAATCTGAATAAAATGTTCTCTCCTTAACTGGGATGTTTTTATTTCACTGAGCATTTGAAGTTTCTTCACAGTTCACACTGCAGCTGAAATTCAAATCATTACCTGGTGAACAATCTTGCTGAATGCTTCTTGGAGTTTACCATGAATAGTAGATAGCTTCTTGGCATCCCTATTAGCTTCATGAATAGGAATAAGGACTTTGTAAACCTCATTAACTGCTTCATACATGCCAGCCTAAAAAAATAAGGTCCATCAGATTGTTGCATCAGTTCAACAGCAAGAACCATACACACTACCAGTACTGAAATTGCAAAACTGCAAAACAAGAAGTTGGCACGGTGATGTGATCAGCACCTTTTCTTAAAATATACATATACATGAACGGAATAAAATCCCCAATTAACCTTGGAATCAAGAGCCTGTTGTGTTATACATTGCTACCAGTAAATGAGATTAGTAACAGAACCACAACTGGGATATTTCAGATGGATATAGGCACGAGTATAACAAGCTGTGAATGAAATATGGAATAAAATATGGAAGCTTAAGTGCAGAGTGTAGCTCATTCTATTTGGTGCGTCTTCAATCTAAGCAACTTCTACATACACCTTTTGGTACTCCTTGAGATGGGCTTTGTGAAGTTTCCTTAGGATGTCCCTAATGAGAGGGGTTCCAGCCCATTGTGGGTGGGGATACTGCATTGCATGGCTTAGCCAGCCCACAGCTGGGATTCTAGGTCTTTGCTCTAGATTTATTGCTACTTGTATTTAAACCCACCGAATGATGTTTAATATTCTTTTGTGGGAAAGAACTCATTTGCTTTCCTTGGTTTCTGATGGATACACTACCATCAGCTCATTAACACTGCTTACATAAAGCTCTTGGCCCACTCTTTTTGAAGAGGAGAAAAAACGTTACAGCTTTTCTCTACCATTGTGAACTCCCAAATGTGCACGTTGAAGTGAAAGACATCAGAAACACATAAAGGCCTCTTGGTCCCAGATCCCGTTTACTCCAGAGGGCAAACCAGGTTGTATTAAACAACTAAAAGTCCTAATGGTCCATGCAAATTAAGCAGTTACAATAGACATATACAGTCTCATAAAGAAAACATTTTCCTTTGTATTGCCCAGAAGTGCAAGATTGCTGAAGAAGAACAGGTAAAGAAATTAAAGTCTTCTACCATGGAGAAAGATGCCGCAGCCTGTTCCAGCAATCCCACCAGACCAGCTTCTGTAAAATACTTTCCAGAACAGATACCTTCTTCATCTGGTGATACAACATCATCAGAAACTGCTGACTCTTCCAAAACATTAGAAGATATGTTCTAAGGAGATACAAAATAGATAAAATTCTTTTACTCTTCAAGTATAATAGATTTTCAGAAGTTGCTGTAATGCATGCTCCCCAAAACAGAGTAAGTGCAGTATGAGTACCCAGGCACAGTAATACCTGGTATCTCTGCAGCAGATGACAATACCCAAAACTACTTTATGGAGTACTTCCTACCTGAAATGTAACACACCCTACAGGGAGGTATTTTCGGTCTTCCAGCATGCTTAGATATTCAGCCACCAAGGCTGCAGAGTGGACCAGGCACTGGGCTGATTCCGCATGATTGCTCCTCTCTGAGTGCTTTCCAGCCATGTTCTGCAGCCAGGTGAGGCGCAGGTCAGGGGAATTCTGATAGCCCTTTGCAATCCTAATTGAAAATAAAACTTCTGCTTAAATAACCACCACCCTCAGTAATAGGCCATCTAGAAATAAATGAATGAAGAAGCTATATAGATGGAAAGTTACCCTAAATTACTTTATACGTTTCTGAGCCAGCTGGTGGTAGGCAAGCTACTGCAACTACCCTCTGATTGCAGAACAGCTTTACAGGTGACTGCTGAAGCTACACAAACGCTAAACACAACCTATTGATACCACATTCAAACACATCAGAAAACTGCTTAGTGGTCCAAGAGCACAGAGACCAGAAACTGTAGTGTAATTACTCCAAAACCAGGCCCTATAAGGGCTCAAAAGAGCAACATCTGAGTCCAAATCCAGACTGCAAGCAGCTATGCTGGTTTTAGGTGAAATGTGAATCATGGCAAACAGCATAAAACAGCTGTAAATTTACAGTAAAGTAATTGCTAATAAAATCAAAGTTGACAGCAATACAATACCTCATACTCTAAATACAGGAAGTGCAGTAGGTGCAAGGCTTGGTTCAAACACCATGTGGAGCACTGACATCTACTGTCCCTATAGTGTAATGAGTACAAACTCTACCTGTACATCAGGTCAATCAGCATTTCTGGATCTTCCTGATGTTCCTTCATTTTAACTGTGTCAGAGAGGATCATGTGGAGGTTGAACACTAGATCCTGGACCTGTAAAAAATATACTGCTGTAATGAACTGGCAATGGATTTGAAATACATACTGCTGTGTTTAGACAACAGTTGCCCTGAACCTTTGTGTGTTTGCTCCTTGGCGCCAGAATTAATCAAGAACTTGAGTTTTATGTACTTGGGTAATTAAAAAAAAGTACCCTCTTCATGGAATACCTGCAAATTCCAGCTCTAGATGGAGATTTAAGAACAATCTGTTAATGAATTACACATTATTTCTCCTGTGGGTTTCTTCTACCTGATCAGGAAATGTGGTCTCCCTAAGTTCCAGATCTTCTTCTGCATATGTTAAAATAGTCTTCAGGGAACGCCGCAAAAATTCCTCATTGAAGTTCTGGGATGTCCCCACCAGGGATGACAGAGACATGGTCACCTGCATTTTCACTCTGGCAAAGTTCTGCAACAGAGAAATTGTTACATTATTTCAACAACCCGGAGATACTCCAATAGTCTGCTGCAATATTAATGCTCTGCTCCTTGTACCATCCCCCTGACAGACACCCGACACAAAGAAAAACACAAGTTTTGTGGAAAGGGCTGTCTCAAAGCAATGACTACAATAAACTTCTGATGCTGCCAACTTCATAATCTCATGACAGCAATATTTAGTTCCAAATGAAAGTTCTCCTGCAAAAACTTTCTCTCCTCTTTGCTCTTCTCTCTAGCACCCTGACCAGAATGATGCTCACCCCGCTCTTGTGCATACAGCCTTCATTCCAGACACTTGCTTTTGGTTTGGTCTAGCCTAAAGACTAGAGTCACTGTTACCTGGCTGCTAGCAATCCACTCACAGTCCCTGGGACCAGAACCAGGGAGTCCCTCCAGTTCTGCTACTCACCGTGGGGGACTGTCACCAAAGCTGTCGGGGGGAGCACTTTCTCATACATAGCTACCCAGATGCCTGCAAAATATCAACTGGAAGAGTTACAGCTGGGAATTTTCTTGACAATTAAAAGTGCACAAGGGTGTGTCAAGCTAAGATGTAATTAGAGGTAAGAAAGATTTGAACGGAAACAAATACCAGCATTGCTAACTCGCACTAATGCAGCCCTTTCAGAAAGGAAATACATATGAGCTGTGCCACAGAAAGGGCAGGATGGCTGTTTCTGCTCTCACTTAAGACGTGTGTGAAGGCAAGGCAGAGGGGAGTTCCTCCAAACAGCCCCTTGAGTGCAAACTGTCCAAACTGAAGAGTATGCAAACCTTTCAAACCTGTGAGTTTGGAAGCTCTTGCAGTGGATGTTCCACACAGGGCTCTGCACCTCTCTATAAACCGATAGGAGAGACAGCTTGCCTGCAGAGAGATTCTGGGCATACAGCTCAGACTCTGACACTGGGGACTAGACACTCGTGCTATGCACTGACCAGCAGTGTGAGGTACTGCAAGATAAGAGCCAGGCAAAGTTTAGGCACACTGCTGTGTGCCTCTCTCCCTGCTCGTTTGACGGTAAGCCCTCCAACAGCCCTTCTCCCACTGGAACACACAGAGCTCCATCCAGCAGTCCCCAACCACTTTACATGTAACAACTCAATGAAGAGCAGGATACTCACATTCCCAATCTCAAAGTTTTGCCTCATCAAAAGGTAAAGAGAGGCACTCGCGTGCGACCGTATTGTGCTGATACTGCTGCTACAGTGTCTCAGGAGCCTCAGGCACAAATCTGCACATTGCTCAGTCTCTTCTTCAAATAGCAGCTCAGGAAACTGTAAAAACGGCACATGAGAAAATTAGTGCTTGGACAGACAAGAAATAGCAGTCAGACAAAAAGGCTAGGCCAGCCCTCAAGCGATGACCATACACTGGCATTACAGGAAGTCCAATCCCTCTGTTTTGAGGGGAATGATACTAATCTGAATCACTTTAATTCTACAGTAAAGCAAAAACAGACTCACTGGTAGCACCGGAAGGCAACTTGTTTTACCCCCACAACTCACTCCTACATTTACACCCTTAGACTTATTTACATCAATCACAAACACTCAGCCTTAAAGCTTCGAGCTTTTCCCACTACACCTACAGAAAGTAGGAAATTATTTAAATTCTGGGCCCAGCAAAACAAACCCATTTTAAGTGAGATTCATACAGCTTCAATTCCACCTGTGCTTGCCCTATTGGCAAGGTGCCTCTGCCCGCTTACCGCCGGCCAGCAGGAACCCACATCGCACTTGGGCTATGTGAACTGTACCTCTGCGTGTAGCCTTCACACACAAGGTGCATAAACACAGGTACTGAACATGGAAACCAGTCAGGTTTTATCAACACCCAGATCACACTTTCTGAAAATCAATACAGCACAAAACAATAAACACTTGGTGGAGTGACCCCAATGCAAAGGAAGAACAACAGTCCCATCCTCCAACAGTGGTGTTCAGGATATATTATAGCATCTGCAGAGAATTCACCTTTGAAACCAAAGCCCTCTGTGTGGCGAAGCAGTGCTGAAGGTAAAGTGCACTTTGATTGCAGGCCATGCTGTGCAGAAGCACTTTCAGCACCCCACCGAGGATACTCTCTTTGGACTCCGTCACAGAAACAGTCTGCAGGCAAAAGTAAACCAAGAGCTGCATGAGCAAAAATTAACCTCCTGCGTGTGTTTGTGTGTGTGAGAGAAAATAAGTCTGCTGAAAAGCCCT
This sequence comes from Tapera naevia, assembly GCA_033556795.1. Classification (NCBI taxonomy): domain Eukaryota; kingdom Metazoa; phylum Chordata; class Aves; order Cuculiformes; family Neomorphidae; genus Tapera; species Tapera naevia. Next base: position 7,721,387 of record JAUMJJ010000113.1, read on the forward strand.
TTGGCATGGAGAAATTACCAATTTAGCTGGGCCTGCAAAGCAGTCACACAACTGAATCAACCCCCAGGTAAGGAAAACCTGACCCATGTGCTAAAGTCGGTGGAATGATGATGCATTCTACCCAATGAGGCTCTGACTTTTGTAGATCTTGTTCTGGTAGGTGTAATCCTTGGGAACCCTGCGTCTCCCTGCAGCTCAAAGGTGGATCTGGTAAGTCTGCTACTGCCTGCTTCCAGCCTGTGCCCAGGTTTCATTTGTACAGAAAGCAGGAGACAAAACTGCCATGCTCACCTGTGAGAAGCGAGGAAATAGCTGGGCTGTGCACACAAACTAAGGAGCCTGGAAGCTTTCCTGGAGCGTGCAAAGTACCTACAGATACAGGAGTCTGACCTGGAACCTAATGACTTGTGACCTTGAGGCATATTTGAGAAGAACTAGAGGAATTGGTTAGAATAGGGCAGGACTTGGAAATTTTGACAGTTCATCACTGAGTTTCTGAACAACCACTTCTTATACTACAAAAAGGGAACAACTTAAAAAAAACTGAAGAAAACTATTGTAACATAAAACTAGATTGTTACAGGCCGAGGATCGGGAGAGGCACTACCACTCGTCCCTCTGCAGCAGGGGAGCTGAACAGTTCCAACAGCACTCAGGCAGTTAAGAGCAGCAGGATGATTTTGTTTAACAAACAGGTGATTGTAATGCTAGTATATCTCTATTTTCTTATCATTCTTACCTGTACAACTATCTCTAGTGTATCCAGAATAATCAGATTCGCTTCTGTTGCAAGATTTCCATCAATAAGTGCCTCATGTTCTATCTCTGCCCTTGATCTAATCAGAGAAAAGAACACAATAAAATTACTCTCTGCTTATGAAGTAGATCTACATATCTTACAGTCAAAAACATTTTCACATTAGCAGAACATACCCCCTCACCCCGTCACAATATGTATATTTATTAATGGACAACACTACGAGGATATCTCAATGCATCCATTAAGAGGACAGGAAGAAAGACTTGGGTTTTTTACATATACAAACTTACACAGGATTTATGTTCATCATGCTCTGGAGAGATCACATTACTTTCTGACAGTTCACTACTCTCCCAGGAACACAACAGTAGTTTAGACTCAAAGTTCAACTCAAAACTGGTTTAGTAGCATCATTAGACATGCGATAGCACAACCAGCAATGGAACATACAGCTTTACGTTATCAGTTACGGACACACGGTGGTGCTACACGAGCTATTTTAGTGCGTCTGCACTGTTGATCCTGGCAGGTAGACTGGCTGTAGCACAGTGCATACTGCCAGGGTGCAAACTTTGTCCAGTTAAGCTACATCATATTATAGTTCTTGAAGAGTATCTTCCTCTCCAAAAATCTACACAATTTTGCTGTTATATGCCAGGCACCCGCTTTCCTGGAAAGGAATGACAAAATCCAAACAAAATACACCAAGGAGGATGGCAGCTGATTCAGTTCTGGGAGCTATACTGCAGCCTCCTTCCCCTGCCACACTCTGCTTCCTCTGGGAGCTGGGTCAGGCACTCACTAGCTACTCTTCAGGCTCCAGAATATGAAGACTTTGGGCTTGGCCCTATATTAAAATCATACCATTTGCATAAAATAATACCACCTGCAACTGGTTGTGCACAATTCTTGGTGTGAGAAGTCTTGTTTAATAAATTTTGAAGGGTCAGACTCTACCCATGCATGCAGGACATGCTTGCAATGCCACAGGAGTGGTGTGCAATGGACCCAGTGAGCAAGTAGGGGTTAAAAAGCATGTTTGCAGAGTTATCCAAGCAGATTGTTTTGTAGGGTGAGATATCATTCTTTGACCATCAAGGTACTCCACATCTGTTTAACATGTATGTGAGGCCCTTCCGGGAAGAGTAGAGGGCTCAGAACCAGTGCCAGCAGTGGACTGATGAGGTCTTCAGGCCAAATTTTACATTGGTGTAACTGTCCACAGCTCTGGAATTGTGCCATGGTGAAATTTATACCTTCCCTGCTTCATTACTAGATTGAAACATAATGGTCATTTGGCTTTACCCAATGCCTCAACAGGACTGAAGCCTTGGACAAAAAGCCACTACTTCACATAACAAGACGCTATATTCCTGTGTTGGACAAAGCAAGTAGAAGCTGTGAAGATGTACTTTCAACTTTAGGAAGTGTCAATGTCTTCAAGGCTAAAACTGGCTTGATCTCCATCCGGACTTTGAGAATCCCCATTCCCCAGTTTCTTCAGAGCTTCACTTGGGTTGAGATTGCTTTCCTACGATCAGGAACAATGTTTTTGCTAGGAGGATGGAAGCTGCAGGTTGCAATTTGAGGAAACAGAAAACGTGCACAGCAAAGCTCAAAAACAACTCCTGAGCCCTCCAGCTTAAACCACATCAACAGAGGGATTTTTAAAGGAAATGAGAGTAATAAGCAAAAAGAGCTCATTTCAACCAATTGCAAACACACACTGAAAACCTCTGCCAAGCATCACAAACAGCGCTGTGATGATTGAATCTGCAGATGTACGAAACGGCAATTTATAAGAACTGCACACCAGTGCTACAGTACCTGGCTGGTTTGTGGCTTCTAAAAGCACAGCACATGTGGAAAAACAATCAAAGTGATGGATTAGGACAGGAAAGGAAAGCGAGCTCTGACAACTCCAGAACGCTCTTATGGAATAAAGGAAATATGACATGAGATCTATATGCTATCTGTGAATATTGTTCTCTCTAAATTACAGCTTACTACGGGGATTTAAAAAGGTAATGGGTTGTATCAGTCCCTTTAAATCTCATTTTAAAATCTAAGAAAGCAAGGAATAGTGGAAAAGCAAAGAGTTAGGGCAGTGTTGGACTCGAAGCTATTTGCACACTGCCAGTCCTGTTCCAACTGAGGGCCCAAACCTGCTCACACAAGAGCTAAGTGGACCATTGCAACTGACCCACAGGGAGTGAGACCCTACACTCCTACAGGCACTGTCACATTGTTAATGTAGAAGGATAAGGCAGAGTTACTTGTCAAGCTTTTCTGTGTTTTGACGCCAGTGAGTCATATCCTTTCTCCATCTCAAATTCTCTTGACTTCCAAATGCGCTCCCAGAAGGACTTCTCTCTGCAGGATAATATTAAAATAACAGCAGTCATCTAAAGCTATTTTTTTTGCATGGGTAGCAACTCTAGATTTGTTTACAAGTGACAGGTGACAGCAAACTGTGACTTCTTAGAGCCCAAGGCTGTGGCAGTCACCCGAGATGTCTACATGGCCCCTAAGTCTGTCACTGCTGAGTGGCATGAGAGGCAACCGCCCTTGCAGTGGTTTTGTATGCAAGCGAGCAACGAGCAACACAGACCACTCAGTGCTGCCACACACCAGCTCACTGCAGAGTTAGCTGAGAGAGGTAGCTGAGGTACTCAAATCAGGGAGGGAGTTATCAGGACTGCTAAGAGAAGTAGTACCTTCCTTAGACTATATAAAGAACCTGGGAGTGGCAATCCTCAGCAGTCTGATATTGCTGTCCTCACCCGGCACAAATCAATGTTCTCAGGGTAGTGCCAAGACCTCCTATTCTGCCTCCCAGTCTTTTATGTCTTTATTCTCACTGCTGAGAGGGTAGGAGAATTTCAAGTAATAAAGTCAATCAGACCAGATTAAGAAAAAAAAATTACAAAAGTCCCCATCTCTCTGAAGTGATTAATTAATTATAGCTCTAAAATATTATTCAACTTGGACCACAATGACTGGCTCACATGTACCAGAATGCCTGTGGCAGAGTGGAACAGTTCTGATTTTTGTCCTAACTCTTCAGCCATCCTTCCTCACAAAGAACGTAAACAGCAAAAATAATGAGAAAGTGCTCGTTACCCAAACTACTGGCTATTTCAAGCCTCATTAAGGTAGCAGAGATATCCAGGCATTTTCAGAGCTATCACAGAAAGATCAGGCAGTTTGTTCTCCACTCTGATTTTTGCACAGGACATACTAGAAGGTGGCTCTGAAAGATGCCACACTGGAAGAAGTTCAGACAAGAACACCCTATAAATGTGATGTGATCACATGTTCACAAAAGCAATCAAGTAACAAATAAACTGCCTGTATACGGAACTGAGGAAAAGTGCAGAGTTCTTGCAGACCCAGCGAAGCATGCTGCAAACTGCAAATAGCTATTTCAAGGCGCCTCTTTATCTGAAGATCTCAATTGGGTGAAATTCCACACCACACATGGGTGCAAGTAACCACTGGGCATGGGAGTAGCAGTTTCTTACTTACCCAGTTGCCCTCTGCTTCTTCGGACCATTTCTTGCCTTGCCCCTATGCTTCCCAAAATAGCTTCTTCAAGTTTGGCTCTCATGTCTTTCGATTTCTTGAACGTCAGACTGTTCATTCTTTCAAATACTTTCTTGCCCTTCAAGTTTAAAATAGGAGTATGAGGAAACATTCTTTCAATCTGGGGTATTTTCTAAGCATTAAGAACTCAAAATATCTTGCCTGTCTAAAGACATACAGATCTAGTTGTTGGCTAAATAATCTACCCAGGCTCCAGCATCACTACAGAAAACTCTCTTCCTCTTGAAAGTAAGCAAAATGACCAAGAGCTATATCCCCTTTCCCTGCAGCAGTTCCCAGATCAGTGGCAAGTAGCATAAACTGCGTAGAAGTGAAACGAAGCAGAGGCACTTGCATGGCTGAGAAGTACACAAGGAAAAAGGCTAGAGGTTGCACAGAGAAGTGCTTAGCCTTGGGATTCTGAATGAAAGGAAACACTTAGGAGAGAGCAGGAAATGCCTTTCTGGAGTCATGTAAAGGATGGGAGTGTAAAGTTCCTTGGCAAACCCTAGAAGGAACTTCAGGAGATTTAAACAATATAGCAGTACCTTATATTCAAAGCAGGACACGCAAAGATAAAGTAAATCCAGCAGGCGATTGAGCTGCAACACTGACAGGTCTGTGAACCACTTCTGCAAGACACTTTCATCCGCATTCTTGAGCACCCACAAGAGACAGATCAGAAGGCTGCGGCTGGACTCTGCTGAGAAGGTGGAGTGCTGCCTGCCACTCTAAAACAGACAGGTCAAGACATTTGCCACGCTGTAATTCCCATCTAAAGACTTCTATCATCACTAAAAGGATCTGTACCAGCTACCATCCCAGCCTAAATAATTACCAAATAGAAACAGAAGGTGAAGATACATTTTTTGCTAACAAGCAGGAGAGAGACGTTTCTTTCTCAACCCAGCAGTGAATTCAGTGAAGCCCACAGATAGTCAAGCCACAAGAGTGAAGGAGCAGATTGAAGCAAAATAATCACGTTGCATGAATGACCTGTGCAGGCACAGAATATCCACCTCCCTCAAGATGACTTTAATAGCCTCCATCAAGTTAACAGTTCAGCAGAGGGGCTCGACTCATCTTCCCATGTATGTACCAGTGTATCAATTTGAGTGCACATAAAACCAAGCAAAATGGGGTGCTAATACGGGAGTAAAGGGAGGAGGAAGGAGAAATGCAAGGGCCTGCCTGCTATCTTGGAGGATTCCCTCCCTGTGCAAAGAACTGGGAAAATGGCCCAGTTATGTCTTCAGCTAGGTGGGATTTAGATGTGGTAGGAATCTTTGCTTAGGGCTTAAGGCTCATAATGACCATTGCACTTCACAGAGCTTTTATCAGATTGCTTCAGAAGAAAAAGAGAATTTAATCAGAAAAGAGAATTCTTCCCTTTTCTGAGGTTTGGTGATTTTTTTCCCCGCTGGTCATTTTATTACACCCTCTCTGACAGAGGCACAACGACATGCAAATGTGATTTCCTCCCCTTTATCTTTCCCCCTCTGCCTCCCTGTGTAACAACCAGCTGCAAGCCGATATGAGCTCCTACCACTCACTGATCAGCCTCACAGGACCTGCATGTGTAAATATTTGTTTGTTGACACAGACTGAGGGTCAAGGAATAGGAAGGGATAGCTTTATACCGATGAGGCGAGAAAACTGCTGGGCCGGGTGAGCTGAGGGACCGATGTTCCTGCGATGGCCATGGCAACAGTCTGGCTTATCATGCTTCCACCCTCACTTTCACAATCATCAACAGCGATGCAGCTTGGCCTCCCTCGCTGATTGTGACTCTCTGCAAAGAAACACGTGCACCTAGTTAATCCCTGAATTCCAAGTTTCTTTCCCCAGCCTCCCTCCACGGCGCTAGTTTAATTGAACTGCCTGGGAATGCAAAATGAAATTCATCCCACTCATGGAGTACTGCAGGTAACTATCTGAGGCCCTGCAAAGCAAACAACAATTTTCAAATGTTCAACCTACATAACCTCAGTGTTTAGAACCCTTCTGAGAACAGACCTTCTGTCCCTTCGAATACTTCACATCCTTACTTGCAGATATATTCTGTCATTAAACTCAAAGTATGTAGAAGACAATTCCAAATTCCAAACTATTCCAGATTGCACTCCCTGCCCTGATCTGAAATAACCCACCTCTGCTGATCTTCAGGACATTTTGTAAAGCACCCCTGAAATGTACTGCTGACAGAGCACATACTGAGAGGAAGAAAGGGAATTCTGCATATCCCTTGAAATTGTTTTGAGAATTGCATGGTACATGAGGTGACTTTATAAGCAGGTCAGAGACATAGAGGGAGGCTGGCTATGCATATACAGTAGCCAGCCAAATGTAAACTAAAATGCATTGCTGGTTTTTTACTTTGTGCAAACAAGTGGGCAAATGCAGCTTTTAGATGTTAATAGTCAATGAAGATACACTTTGCAAATGCAGTTAAGGAAATAGATGTGAAAACATGTCAGAGTTAAAATTCAGAAATTTCAATTCAATTTTAGACACCCAACATTCAAGCCTTGTGAGCAGATGAACACGTATTCAAAGCACAGAATATAAAATACCTGTAAAGTCATAAAGCTGAGGCACGGTTTCCATGATCACGCCAATCAGAGGCAGATACAGCATTGCCACCCGGGCCTTTACCTGCGGGTCAGCGTACCGCGGATCTGAGTCGTGACTGGACAGCAAATTGTGTACCATATTGATGACCTTCTTATGCAATCCAAATAAACTGTTAAAAGAGAGTTGGGTCATGCAGACTAGTTAATATCTTCAAAGCAAACTATATTTTGCAACTAAGTGGCTTAAAAAAAAGGAAAAATATACAGGTTTTTATTTTTATATTCACATAAACTGCCATTATATGTATTTTTGATCTCCCGTGGATTTTACAAATGGCATTGCTTTTGACTATACCAGATAAAATGTACAAAAATATCTTGTTGAGGTGCACATCCACTACAATGTGAACACTCTCATATTTTCCATAGGAAACCAAAGCCCCAGCTACTGTTATGCTGAAGTATTGAGCCCGCTAAGGACTGTTAGGAGAACTCGGGGAATATGGAAAACAGGGAGAGAAACTTGAGAGGACAGTGGGTTTAGTGAAACTGTTTGTTGTGTTCTTTTTTTTTTGTCTCTATTTAACACCATTTACAGAGAGAAAAGCCCTCCTAAGACAGAACATGGCTTATTTATCAAATGATCAGGACATTTTTGCTTCAGTTCCCCAACCTCCCATGCAATTATTCAACCAAATCAGTAGATAGATCTATAATTCCGAACAACAGGTGTCAAAGAAATGGAGGGGCAGAAGGAAAAAGAACAAAAATGGCCTTCCTCGTTATCAAGATGTAAATGATTGCAAGGCCCAAGCACCATCTCCTTTTACAGGGCACCCTTTGTGAGCCTCCTCGGTGCTCGTGCCTCGAAAACACAACCTCCCCTGAATCTCTCAAGAACTCACTCTGCTCCTTTCAATTCCCTCAGTCACCACACAGAGGAAAAACTCTCTCAGAGCAAACAGCAGGTATCTCTGTAGCTATTTGCTTCTCTAGGCAAACCAGGCCAAGAAGACAACTTTACCCCATGCATGAAGCAGCCAAGGAAGCTCATACATTATGCTTTAGCAAACATAAGCTTCAACGTTCAGACCTGAGGTATTAAAACAAGTGCTGAATTTCAGGCAGTATCCACTGTACCTGAAAAGTAGAGTTGAGTTCTGGTTAAAAAAGATGAGAGGCTTTGGCTGGATTGTCGGGGGTTTCAAATGATTAATAAGACAACAGCACAGGTTAGGAGGACATTAGCTAGTTGGAACTACCCTTCTTTCCTGTGTTTTTTAATTAAGCTGTAATGAGATCCTACAACAGCTTGTTTGTGTAATTAGTGAGGCCCTTAAAAACTAGGAAGGAAATGCTTATTTAAGTGACTGGTTCCTTCAGATTAATGTTAAAAAAAAGTCTTTCTATTATTTTGAAGGAGTGGCACCTAAGTTGTGTTTCTAACAGTTCAAAGGAAACTATCCTGCAGGAAAAAAACCATCAAAACAAAGCAGCATAATTCAAACCTAGTGCTATACGGATTTATTTTTCACTTTTCCAGAATAGAGCAGGTTGCATGGTGGATCGATCCATAGCAACGAGGAGGAACTACAGCCCACTAATCTTTGTGGCTGATATGCAATGAATTGATCTTCCTGCCCTCCAACCATCCTCTTTTATCTCAGCCCTGGCTTAGATTTTTGTCAATACCACAGCCTTTTGGAAAACTGACTTTTGTCACTGAATACTGAGGGCCATATTCTGATTTTCTCAGTTCTGTCCTGTAACATCAGTCAATATGGGCAATGTGAAATCTGTGAAATGAGCAACAATAATTATTCTGAGTTAATAACGAAAGCACCACAGCACTGTTTGCTGAGACATTCTGTTCAGGGTCTAGCTGCTTGGACTTATTCTCAACTGTCACATTCAGCTGGTTCCTTTATCTTCATTATTGTGTGTCTCAGACTGCAATTGCTCTGAAGGAGGACTGTAACATACTGTGTTACAGTACAGCACCTAGCACAGAGGGATCCACCTCATGCACCACCTTCAGGCACCAGGGGACCAGTTCTCTCAAACTCAATCCAAAGTTTTTAAAAACTTGTGAGCTAAAATTCAACACATTTCACTAACGGAGCAAAAAGAGGAAGGACGGAACAAACATGGTTCTGTATCACCCATGAAGATGCAGAGCAAAGCTCTAACACAGTAAACAACTAGATGGGCATCCCACTCCACTCCTGCTGCAGGATAATGCAATCAGGAACAAACCTGAACTTTTTTCAGGGGTGATCACAACATTTTAATGGCAAGCATGTCTGAGCCCTCTATTAATAACCTGCCGATGATAGTATCTACTAAAAATCTTGACAGGCATAGGAAGATCAGATTTGAATGGATTGGTTTCTTTTACATGGTGGATTTACCAGGGCAAAGACAGAACATTTAAGCCTGAGAATAGCTAATAAGCAGCAAACCACAGGTAATTCTAGAAAATAATAACAAAGAAAGGCATTACTGGTACATTTCCCCACCAAAATTCAGGAGCTTTGATTGAAAGTCATCTCCAGAGCTGAAATGATACCAGTGGGCTTTTTTTTGTCCAGACAGGGTTTGAGGGAGGAGTTGTCTCCCCAGTGGACACCAGCAAGTTCATGCCGATAGCTCCTTTGTGCAGCTGGGCAGAGATTTCCTGGTCCAAGCTTAAGTGCTGAGAATAGCAGGGTGAGAGAGCTCAAGAGGCAGGCAGGTAAAAACAGAAAGTTTGTGAAGATCAGGGGCAAGTATGGTCAGAGATGGGGCTTAATTTCTAACGAGTGAGCAGGATGTTCTTATGCTACAAAAAAAATTTCTGCAGACTGTATATATGAGTAAAGATTTGTTGCTTTTTCCATTTCAGGCCAAACAAGTGGGATTGCCGTGTGCTATGTATATATACAGAAAATATTCTAATTTATAGCATTACTTTCTTCTCCAACAGGAAACAGAATGAATGTTTAACTCCTGAGACCTCTTGGTAAAGGGGTAGAATTAATCACGAATCATCAGCATTTGTCGACTAGGCTGATATTTCCAAGTCCACCTTGAGAAAAATGCCTGTGAGAGAACTTAGGACTGTAGAAGCAATCAATAATTTTCATTGAAACCCATTTTAAAGAGGCAAGGCAGAGTACAGCCCTAAATAACACAAATAACAGACTGGATGTCAAGACAACACTCCTACTTCAAAAAATTATTTGCTGCACAAGCCAGATGAGTCACTGACAAACTCTACATGCTTGACTCTATTTGTCTATTTATGTACCCCACAGAGGTCTCATCAATGCATGATTTATGTTTAAAAAGAGCTGGGAGGACCACAGGCGAAATACATTACACCATTTAAGCCCGCCAGCAACAGAGACTTCCTAAATGTTTAAAATTATTTTCTTGTTACAATTGAGAAAAGCTATTTTCCTCTTAGAGCTCCAGCAGTGCCCCTGTGGCAGCTGGGTGCTCCAGCAGGAACCTCTTTCCCTTCACTGCTAGAAAAATGGGACTGACATCATGTTTACAGAGTCACGGCTACGGAAGTAAGAATTATGAGTAGAGAGAAAGAAGAGAATTCTTAAAGAACTGGTTTCCTATCTTCTCAGCTCACAAATGTAAACCAATTCTGGCCATGCCAGAACTTCTTTTGCATCCACCACTTGCTTGTCATTACAGGAAAAAAAATTGTAAAGATTTACCCTTCTGCATCAGGATCTAAAATGACAGTCAGCTCTGTTAACACAAGCCCAGCCAAGTAATGCTGTTGGCGGAAAGGCACAGACAATTCAAACATATTTGCAATCTTCTGGTCTTGGACATTTGTGGAGAACCCAGAACTCTGTGAAGAAAATCAAGTTTCAGAAGTTGCATAATGAGGCCCCTTGGAACACGGAGCCAAAGCTAATGAAATACATTAGAAGCAGTTTTCAGAATTAAATACAATCTCACGTAAACTACCTTCTCCCTTTCTTGTTTGGATCTAAGCACATCTCCTTACATTCCACCCAAGCTCACTAACTGAGCTATTAATTCTGGTTGTTGTTATTGCCTTCCTGCCTACAGGGTAGACCTTAGGGAAGTTAAGCCAAATAACCTTTAAAAGTGGATTAGCTAAACTTTACACTCAGGTGTGGATGCTCTCATTCAGTCTTAAGAAAGCTTTAATTTGATTTAGTTTATGTAATTTTGCAACTAATTAATCCACTTGAATGATATGCTTGTTAATTAAAAGTGCTTTTCTGAGCAGGCTAGGAGTAAGCAAAAGTGTGCTAGAAAGACCCTTGTTTTCTAAGAGAGTGAAACATTGGACAAAGCACTTTCTTTAATGGCTCATTTATGTTTATGCATTTGTTCAATATAGGAGGGGACAAAGACAGAAGTAAGTGTGGTCACTATAAGAACAGGTATGTAGGCATTCTTTTTTTCAATAATAAAAGACAAAAAGAAGTCAAAACCTACAGGGCAGGAGAAACTAATTTCTACATGAACGTTTCCAAAAAATATAAGCAAGCAGAGACTGAAAATACAAGTGATACCATTGCCTCGTATGATTTAAGCCTCAGAACAAAGCTTAGCTTGCATTTCGATAAAGGATCTTTGTCACAGTGTACCTGAGAAGTTGCTGAAGACACCGATGGTGATGGAGATGCAGGTGGTGTGAGCAAACTACAGGGTAAATTCAAGGTGACGTAGTGTTCATGGCTGCAAATGATGCGAAGGAAGTCCAGCCTCAAAGATGCCAGGTTACTTGGATTTGTTAAGGAATACAGTTTTGAAGACACCTGGCAATTTAGCCCATAAGATTGCAGTTAGCACCAAAAGAGAGTATAAATGAAGCACCAACCCCCCTTCCCACCACTGCTCCCCAAAATCACTTCCAAAGCAAGAACTGAAGAGCCTAATATCATCAGACAGTGACATCCACTTCACTTCTTTGTGTTAAAGACTGAATTTCTAATGTGTAGGAGCCACATGCACCCCAGCCAATGGCACACAGATCAATACAAGATGTATGTAACAGCCTTATTTATATAAGCAAATGAAGAACTACATGCTTCACATATGATTGCCAGATCCTACTGATTTCAGTAGGGAGTTGTGTGAAGCAGGACCACACAGTGTGACGCATTAAGATGCAGGTCGGCAATATATAGTAGGTAACGTATAAAATGTATAAAACAAATAAAATACCTCTCATATAAAACATTTTAGATTCCATGGCAAAAGGCGAGTCTAAGCTTAAGCTCTTGGTAGCTTATTACCTCTTTTGTACAAAGTGTCAGCATGGAGCCAAACAAAAGTTTGTGGTTTGAGATGATTTCCCTACCACAACACTGCAAATAAGCTTCTCAATGCATCGTGTAGTGGAAGCAATCTTGCATCCTCAGAAAGATGGAGGGGGAGGTCAGGGATCAAGATGATCATACAAGGTCAATGTGTCCTTGAGAGACCCATTGACAAACCGTGATAGTCTGAGCTCCCTCACAAAACCTCCTACTAGCTTTTGTTTCAATTACTCTGAACATAGTGGGGAGAGGGAATAATTCTTCCTTCCTCTTGCATATCCATTCACTCAAGGGAGTTACTCCCAATTCACATTTAAGAGTGTAATCAGAAAGGCGTAAACTCTAAATCACCACTTAGAATGGCTTGCTTGCTCTAAAATGATCTGAATAGCACAATTCTGTGTCCATACTTTACTGTCTGTCCAAAGAAAATTAGAGTAACAGGTTCACAGTTAAATCATAATATTTATCTGCATTCACCTGTTTGTAGCAGGTCTTAATGAGAGCGAAAACAAATCCTCTGTCCATGATAGACAATAGGTCATTGAGGAAAAATGCAAGACTGGTGTTTAGCCTTTCAACCATTTCTGTATCCTAGACATAAGGAAGAGAAAAATGAGAAAGAAAATGAAGAAGGGCACACTGTATGTTTTCAAACAACAATCCCTGGTCTAGGCACCAGCAAACATACAGGGGGTCTGGTGCCTGAGCTGTGACTGGGGTTCATTTTAATTGTGTGCCATTACCTTCTGAAACCGAGAGACTATATCACTGGCAATTGTGCTGACCAAAGCAGTTACATCATCCATGAAACGCTCAGGAAAACGATTCTTCCTTGGCGCATCCAGTTTGTCAGCAAAATACAAGTGATGCACCATGCTCTTCACCTATAGGAATATAAATTATGACAAAGTCACTTGCAGTTGCTGCTGCTTATGTTTTAAACTACAAACTGTAAGACAGCAAGCAAGGTGTTTCCAGTTTGCTCACCATCAGCTCGAAGAAGAACCAGGCCTGCTGTAGGGCTGCCTCCCGCACACTCCCGCTGCACACAACCCACTGTAAGGCCAGCTCTTCGTGAAAAAGCTACACAGATACAAATTCAGAGTTAGTATGAGCCTCAAGATCAGCTCACAAAACAGTCTGCATGACAAATGGCAGCACGGTCCATGGGAAGTATGGCAAACAATAAGGTTAAGCGAAGTAAATAACTGGGAACACGACAGCAGTGGTGGCATCCCTTAAAGAAATCCCCAACTAACAGTGAAGGATGACATTATGATATGTGATGGGAGAAATGTTTCAAAGCATCTTGCTCCAAAACTGAATTTCAAAAGTTAAAAGAATTTTCCACCCACCCTCCCCAAAAAAAACTTGGTGCTCAAATTAGTTTAGTTTAAAAGTCTACCTTTCTGCCTGGTCTGATTTTTGCGGAAAAAGGAGTAAAAAGTGGACATATAAAGTACAACGATGTATATTTACGGTGAGAAAGGACTTAAAACAGTAAGAAACAAACGTGGGGCTAAGAAACAGCTTTTTGATTTCTTTTCTTGGGAGGACCAACCCTGAGACTGGATGCTGTCAGCGATCACATTTTCATTACACAAGAAGTCAAGCATTTTGCCTTTCTGACATTGTTTAGTAGGATCTCCTCTCCCCTAAGGGAGGGCACTTCGAAAGTAACTCCCATTCACTTTCTGGAGTCACTTTGGATTAACACCTCTATAACTGAGTTCAGCACAGATCGTAATGCTAGCCATCTAACACATTGTAATTTTGCACACAAAAATGTACCATTTACGTGTCTAGACAGTGCTATTCATATTTTTTCAAAGCCAGTAATAAATTGGCTCCAAACTGTATAGACATTAAATCAGACAAGCTACTTCTGATCATTTTGTTCTTCCCAATTCAACTCTGTCAGAATACTTCATATTCACTATAGCCTGGATATTCAGAGGTGCTAAGCAACAGCAGTTCCTAATGACCTCAGAAAAAATCAGGCTATAAATAAAAGAGTAGATTGCATCATGTTTTCAGAATGACTTGACCTCCCTGCCCCACAATATCAATTGTCTTCACTGAAATCTACCTTTTTAGTTGGTAATCGTCCTGTTAATGTTTGTAAGAAACTTGACGTCTCAGTGTGCGAAGACATACGATTACAACTTCGATCCGTAGCCTACGGAGTGGAGATGAATGAATGATGACAGGACATTAAAGTTTGCTGTGGATGGGTTCTGCAGCTCAAGGACAATGTACGTTTACAAAAATACAGTTTCAACTGCAGGCTTTTACTGTCTTTATACCTTTTTATGCATTCTCAAACTCTCATTAATTTACAGATTTGGTTTAAACAAAATGACAGTACTTTTTATTGCTTTAAGACATATAGGCTATTTGAATAACTGCATGTTCTTATGCACAAAACACTTAATGCTGCAAAGCATGAAACCTTTTCATCATTGCATTTTATCAACATGCATATGTCAAGGAAGTAATACTTGTAATTTCAGTCCATACCTCTCAATCTACCAGAGTGGGGATGCACCCCACAGCGACACTGCTGCTGGCACAGGGAGTGAGAAAATTACTGAAGTTCTGTTTCTGATGGCAATAATTTACCATAAGTGCAAGTGAACTCACACTAAATATTTCTGGAAGATAGACAAACTTGAAAGGTACAGTTGAGAGGTACGTTCAAAGCAACCATGCAGTGAAAAGCAGCAGGCAATGGGGGCTAAATAAGTTAAGTCTTTTAAGACTGAAGCTGCTATAAAGTTTTCATACTTTGCAACACAGAACAGATACAATGGACCCTGGCAAGTTCACTGGTTCTAGCACTCAAATTTACACATTTTAAGAGAGAATTTTATATGTGGTAATCAATTTTGGTTTAACAATATTCCACTCAGTCATGAAGGATTATTTGACAGTGAATACTAAATGCTTGATGAAAATGGCAAAATGGTTCACAACATCGAAAGAAATGGCAAACATGGACAAAACTAAGAAGCTGTGATTAATGTTCCCACTTAGAAATGTGCTCCACCTGAAGCTCAAACTAGTGTTAGAGAGAGAAAGAGAGAGAAAAGGAAAGTAAAGAAAATAAAAAGTCACAGCGTTTACATTTCACAGACCAGCAACGACTGAAATGAAAGAAAGGGGACACGTTCACGCATGTTGAGGTGTTTCATGCAGTGTGGTGAGGTGGTAGGGGAGAAGATGCTAATTTATAAACCAAAAATCACAAAGTTTTCAAGGAATAAATAAATCATAAAAAAGGCAAACCACCAAAATTGGAGTATGCACTGAAAGAAAGATATTCTACAGGGAAACATCAGGGAAAACAAAGCCAGAAAAACCTCTACCGAAGACACCACCTGTGTTGACTCTGCACTTGGGCTGGGGTTGGATCCCCATGGGGCTGCTTTTGGACCACCAGTGTTTACCCAGGAATTGGAGCGGTCTAAACCCTGGGCATGTAATAGAAAGCAGTTGGGAAAGGAAAGAAATATTACATGTTGCATGCCATACAGTAGTCAAAGTGTAGTCCTTAAAAGCAATCAAACCAGGTACACTGTAAACACACCACCAGTTAGTAATGTTAAAGCAGCCTGAATGTTGAGACATTTTAGTCCAGGGGATTCTTTTATATCTCACCATACACATACGCCACATTAATACTGTCAACAGTTCTGGTCCAACCTGTCCTATCTGTAATGTCTGACAGTCAAAAACTATCCTCCTGAAAAATCCCACTCTCACTTTAATCAGTTTACACCCATTCACTTCAGCAGATGGAGCAAGATCAGATTTACAGTGTGACAGAGGAAAATTGGTGCACAGATGTGAAAACCACAAAGGATGCTCTCTGAGATTTCCAGGACTTTTAAGGTAGAATGCTTGTTAGCCCACAGTTTATAAGCTTCACAGCTCCCAGGGAAATGATGACAAACTTCAAAGAGACTGTCAGCTCTCACAGGGTCTCCCACTCACAGAATAAAAATCCAGCACCACTGGTAGAGTAACCTTGTGAACAGGATTCCACATGGACATTTGGGCATTTTCTCTGGGTAGTATGGCAAAGAAAGGAAAGAGAACATACTTTTGCTGGAACCAACCTGCTCTGCCAAACAAAATATTCAAAAAATCATCCTGCTTTTTAAAGCTTGATGTAGTTTGTGCTCCAAATTCTACTCCTGCAATGGACCATATTGGCAAAATGACCCAGGATCCCTCCTCTCTCTCTGCTCCCTTCTCCTCTCAAGCCACTCAGAAAGATGGAAATAAAAAGTTCTAACATCTTTGTCACCCAGGTTGCTGCCAAGTTAGGAACATTCAGTGGCATGTAGCAGACCTGCCTGGGTCCCAGGAACCAGCTCTAATGGGAAGTGATTTCTGCATTGCTGCAGTGGAACATGTCTCCTTGTAAATTCCACACATTGGTTTCAACCCTCACCCAAGTGAGAGCTTTCATCCTAGTTTCTGTGCTAATGTAGGGCTTTTTCCCAATATATGAAGCAAAGGCGTCGCCCATTTCATCACAGCACTTACTATCAGCTGCAAAGTCCACCAAGCCTAACAATCTATTTCTCTCAGCAAAGAAAAATCCACCTCAAGGTTGAACCCAGCATGAGAGCCGTAACCTGGGACTCGAACCATTAATCCACTGAGCTATCTTCTATGCACAGTACAGCAATGCTGTAATTTTGCGTAAGACGTCCAATAAAAAAATATCGAAGACATAAGGAGAGTGTTTTAATCTCAATTACTTTTTGGAGGAAATAAATCAAAGCTCTCTGCCCTGCTCAGACCCATAAACATGCTTTATTTTGCTCACAGTGAATTAAAGTTAAAAGGACTTTGCAAAATGCTGAACTAAGCTCATGTTTTGTTCAATCAGGTCTAATTTTGAAAATGCCTTTATCACACTCACATTTCTGCTCTCTAATCTTGTCACTCTGGTTCTGAGGATGAATTTACACATATACTGTGTCGGCAGAAATAATTTTATAAAAATATGAAAAAGGATGTTTCCCTGGCTTGAAAATAAGAGGACAAGAGCTGCTTCGTGCTTCGCACAGTCACTCAAAAGTTCACAAAACCGCTATTAAATTATTTTCTGTCTCTGGAGTTCAACCTACTGCTCGATCTGTGCAGGAGCTTAACACACGTTTGTGAGAATGCACTGTTAGAGCAATGAAACTTCATAATCTTTTCTGTTTCTTCCCAGTACATCTCCAATATTTCAGAAACACTTAAAAGCATAAAATCTCATCATAGGTCTTTTTAGACAATAAATTTGCTTTAGTAGGGAATAAAATTTACATGGCCTCAATTCACAAATGAAGACAAAATAAGTGATAGACCTAACATCTCCTCTCTCATGCACATACATAGAAATCTTCCAAATCCTGTAAAGGGGATGAGTAGTTGAATTTTCAGAATTAAGAGGCTGCTATAACGGAGACTTAAAGCTTATTTACGAAACCTAGCCAATATCTTACATTACAATAAAAAATACAAGGCTGGACTCCAAAGACTTCCCATCAAACAACAAAACACTTTTTTTTTTTTTAAAGCAGAAAGCTTCCCATAACAGATTCTAATTTGAAGTTCAGGTTCCTTATTTGGGTATATGTGCTTAAGCCGTTACTTACAGAAACAGAGTAAGAATTTTTGCACCCTTCTACCCACCCATTTCGCATCTCAAGAAGTGTCTTATTTTTGTCTGCTCATATTAACAAGCAGAAAGAATCGCACTGAACTAAAACTCTGTATAGTTAGACTGAGCTTAATCTCTGATGCTGACTACCCTAAAGGATAAAGACTACCCTTAACAATTATTCATAGAACAGTTTTTTTGTAAAGCCTGGAATACATATTTAGAGGAAAACCTCTCTTCATTTTCTATTGTGACATTATTTGCTAAGCAAGCACGTGTTAAAATTCTGATAGCCTGTGTAAATTCCATACACACATTAATGCCTATGGCATTTCACAAAAGGTCAGGGTTGTTTAATTAGCAAGACACTGAAGCGGTCTTTAAAATATTTTAAGACTTCTAAATACAAACTTTGATGTAAGAAATAATGATTTGCCTGTCCACACTTCTTTAGCCTCTTATTTCGCCAGCAAATGATGTTGTTATTCATTTTAAATTGGTAACCTCTTTCTGAAACTATGTTTTTGTTGCTCTTATAAAACCCAGGATGAATCAGCGTCAAGCCTGTCTGGTCAGGCTGATAGCTTTATTAAAAAGCTTGCCCACTGATCTTTCAAAGGATTGAATGTAATAACAGCTCCCTGAAAGGGCTGAGGAATTCATTCATGCTGGAAAAGTAAAGGGTCACAGGTGGAAAAGCATCTCATCTTGGTGTAAGTTATCGCAGTTTTAAGACTAAAAAAGAGAATCTCAAACAAGCGAAGCACCCCTCTCAGGGTAGGGAAGTTCCAACACAACAGATCTGTCCGGGCTCATCACACTTATTTTAGCCACAAAACTGAAGTGCTCCAACTGGGACTGTAGCAGTCCTCTATATACTTGGGTATCTCCAGAGAGGGACAGGCCCTTCTACAGAAGACGCATATACTAAGAGCAAAAGTAAGACCCTGCCAGATGCTGCACACTACTGTGCCCACACTGGAAAGTCCCTTTTAGGTGTGGGGAATCACTGTGGGTGCATTTAGCACATCACAAATTCACACTGTGGCTCAGATGACCAGCCTACAGCTCACTCACTAACTGTCCAAAAGCCCTCTGGCCCACATAGGGACTCAGTTTCCTTCTGCTATGGGCAAGATACCTGCTTTGGACAGAAGTAGTAGAGAAATGATCTGAGCAGCAATTAGTGCTGAAGGCAGAGGAGAAGATGGAGTTTTGGTTTGGGAAGTAAGAGTGGGATCACAGGGCAGCAAGGTAGAGAATGCAAGGTATGGGGAGACAAAACCTGGTCAGAAGACAGCTGCTGGCCTTGGGAAAAGTGAGGTAGTAAAACCACTCTTGTTGTACTAGTCTTGGGGAACAAGTCCAGAAGGACTCTTGCCCTAGCCACCACACTTATGGAAATAACATTGCCAGGATGGTCTCCAGAAAGTCAGAGACATCAGCAACGATATTCAAGGAGTAGAGTTTCAGTAGCATTACCAGCAACTGCCAGAAAAAGCCTGAGAAGGGGGCAGGACATCTTTCCATAGGAAAAAAATCACAAAAAACTTCCCATTATTTCTCTAAAGATTAAATCAAAGATGCTGAAGTTCCTGTAAGACCCTCAGCAGTGCACGCATACCTTACTGCCAATGATCGAGCGAACTTCATCATCCGGTGAGGTGGGGGTCCCAGATATATCTGGGTTGCTGTTGCTGAGGCTCCGTGAGCGGTTCAAGTTAAGGCTTGCTGGTCGGACAGCAGATCGAGCCATGGTGGCGTAATGCACTGATCCCCCTAAGCCACCGGGACCTGAAGTGTTGTACGAAGGAACACCCTGTTAGAGCATCAGTCAGAGCCTTGATCCCGCGTTGCTTTATACCTGACTGATGCAGCAATCCCTTTGTATAACTAGTAGGTCTGGCCTGTAATGAAATCTTCCCTCTGCCTTTCCCTGCTTGGTTCTCCAAGACAAGCAGCAGGGAGAAAGAGATAGGATTAAAAAGCTGTTTTAGCCACTAATTTGTGGGAAGCAGGAAGCTCCCTATGGATTTAGGTAGCCAATGTGAGGTATATCTTTAATTAGAAGGGATACTTTCCAGACTTCAGACTCAAAACCACTGAAGCACTGGCCAGTTTGAAGTACCCAGCCTTCCCAACCCCTCTCAGAGGTTTTCCACTCCATACAAGAAGCAAGGGCTGTGCAAA
The DNA here is from genome assembly GCA_033556795.1 of Tapera naevia. NCBI lineage: Eukaryota > Metazoa > Chordata > Aves > Cuculiformes > Neomorphidae > Tapera > Tapera naevia. The sequence goes on from JAUMJJ010000113.1 coordinate 7,741,463, forward strand.
ACAGTCCTTTCAAAAGCCGAGTTTTTTGTGGTTGTTATGCACACCAACTCTTCCCCCATGCAGATACTTCTCTTGTTCTCAGCAGGGGTGGAATTAATTTGTCCCCCTCCTGTACCCAGACATGTGTTTTCAAGTATTTCACATTCCTTTGCCACTGTTTTGACTTTAGATGGAACTGGTTAAAAGTACAAAAGTGCCAGTGAGGGAGACTGAGAAACATGACAGGCCAAGAGTGTACCACATCTGTCTAATTTGCTACAGAAAGCAAAACTAAAAAAACAGTATTTTGTCATAATTTAGCCTCATGGTCTTTCAATGGTGACACCGTTATTCAAGTTCATCAAACAGTTAAATCTCTGACATAGCTAACCGTAATTAAACTAATCTTGTAAATGGCTACACTGGATCATAGAGGAATTTAATAACAGGCCTTGGCAGGGAACCAGCCATGCAGTTGGAGCTCAACAGCACCTGCCAGCAAGTAATTTCTGCTTGCTTTTAGCAAACTGTGACTTGAAACAAGAAGGGGAAAAAAAAGCTACCTGGTGATGGTGAGTTGGGATAGGTATTTGGTAGGCGAAAAACATAATAAATATAGGAAGCAAGAAGGCTGTTTCTGCCATGCTGATCCTGGTTGCCATCCAAGTTCTTGTGAAGTCTGTTTATGATTGATGCCATTGCTTCAAAAGATGCTTGGCCAAGGTTAACTGAAAGTAATTAAATAAGGAGTTTGTTTTAGACTGCAGAAGTACCCATGAGCAAATCCTAAATGTACATTTCGTCCATCTTCTAGAGGATAAACAGTGAAACTTGTTAAGAGTACAGCAAGCATTTATCATAAAAAATTACCATGGTATTTGAGCTAGGTCTAATAAACAGCCTGACAGGAAGACAGGTGTTGCAGTGATAAGCTTCTACTTCTATTAATAACAAATTTAATGAATTTAGGCCTTATTCCTGGAATCAGCCCAATTTTGGTCATCAACTGCAATGGTAACAAGATCGAGTCTTTGTTTAATTGATGGATAATATCCTTTGGATATTTATTACACTTACCTCAGTTAATTATTTCCTCCATTTAAGTCTTAGCCAAAATATAAAGATTATCCAAAAGAACAATTCTATTCTGTTTTGGAAAAAATCTGTTCTAAAAATTAGCACAGGAATCTACACACTGACTGAAGCAGATATTCTAAACAAATAACGGATGAAACAGACAGCAGCTGGAGACTGTAAATCTTAGTCCTCTAAAAACTAGACACTAACATCCCCAATGCTCAATCAACAAACTAAACCCATACAGAACCTTTCTCAAATAAATTATTGCAATTTTAAATGCCTATACTTTATCATGTCTAAATTCAAGATTCCTACCAAAAAATCCCAACTTCTATGTTAAATACTAGGGATCTAATCCTGACTTCCACTTGAGACTTTTTGTTCTGCTAGAACACAGACGATAACAGAGAGCAAAAGGAGGGATTATTCATGTTCTCAGCATCAGACCCACAACAGCAAGAAGAACACAGAGCATCTGTATCTTCCTAACTTATGTACTTCAAGATTTTCTAAGGTGACTAGCAAGGTTGAAATTCATAGTTTCTGAATGTCAGAATGGAGACGCCTTAACAGGCTCCAGTGCCAAGAAGGTGATGAGGATCCAACTCATGAAAGTTGGACCCTTTCTAGTGTCTCAACTTGGACACCAAATTACTAGTCATTCTTGAAAATCTTTGTATTAAATATTGCTCCTGTGTATGTCACCACTGATCTGGATGCCAGTGTGTTTTATTTTGAAGATATGTGGTATATTAGTGGCACTGAAATACAGCATAAAGATGGACTTTTTTATTTCTACATAAATATGATAAAATTGGAAGTGTCAAATTTTCAGCTGTGTAATTCGCTATAAAATTTAAATAAAATACCTATTTGGCCTGCAATGACAGGAGGTCTTACTACCAGAAGAATCAGTTTGTCAAGCAGGAGATGAAGAAATCGCACTACCGGCTCCAGTTGAGAGGAATTTAAAGCTGAAATGCTGCTCTTCAGTTCATTTTCCAAGTTGTTTTCCATAATTCTCATGTCTCCTATTCGCACAGGGAACATGTGCTCATCCAGAGCATGGACAAGTGCAAAGAACTTGTCAAGATAAGGGTCCTACACATAAGCAAAAAAATCAATAATCAGCAAGAAGTTCCAAAATTAACTCCACTTCCTATGGATTTGTACCTCATGGATGGATCCTATCCCTAATTCTTCTATCTGACCATTGAATTGCACAAAATTAGCAGAAACTCAACATCTTCGAGAGTTCTGCTCATATGTCTAGTTCAACTCAAATCAGCCAATGTTCACAGGTTGTCAGGGCAAAACTAGAGGACTCACAGACTGTGTATTCTTAGAAAAACAGACAAATATGCACTAATATCATGTTACTATTTACAGTACAAATAAAATACACAAAAAAAACCAACAAAATGACATACCAGGAATTAAGAAAACAAAAGTTGAAACGATTAGTCAAAATTATTGTCATCTTTCTTTTCAGATCAAAGACAGACAGATGAGAAATGTGGAGAAACAAAAGAGGCTGAGGGGAAAAGGAAGAACAAGACAACATCATATGTCTGGACTGTATGTTAGATCTGTTGTATTAAGCACAACAGTCTGAGGTCTGAAAACACTGTTGGCCATTCACCCCTGTGAATAAAGGCCAAACTGCTCACAATTTTAAGCAGAACTTCTCAAATATACTCACAGCAGAAAGTGGAAAAACAGGTCTGCTGGCTCAGAACTGAAAATGAGATTGTAATTTCACTACAAGTATTTATACTCTTCACAGTATCAACTTTGACAGCGTTTCAACTGTCAAAATACCATCAAATTCTTTTTATTACAATGACTGCTCTTAACATTTACCTGAGTGTGGAGGGATGATACAGCAACAACTTCTACATTGAAAACTCCTTTGTGGTTATCCACCCATTTCATTCCAGGGAGTGGAACCTGCAGGTTAACAGCAAGGTGAGGGAGGATGTGACAGGAAGCAGAGCTAAGGCACTTCTAATTACATTTATTTTCACTTTATTGTCAGTCTGACAAATGTGCCCATACACAAACATACACATCCCTGCCTAAACTTAACAGTATTTAAGAAATAAATAACCTAAGAGCTAAAAATATGCATACATACCATTTTATGCACGCATACATTCTTTCACTTTGTAACAGCAGTATTATCCTTCTGATTTTCACCATGAAGGACAACTCACCTCTGGGGAAAGCACTGAATAAGCCTGTGGTGGTTTTTCCAATGAAACAGGTAGGCAGAACTGACCCGTCTTTAACCGTCCATTTTGAAGCATTGGTATCCACTTCAAGGAGAGGAATTAACCCAAGGAAAAAACAGAAACATGCACTTCTTAAGGCTTTCTTGAACTTTACAGGCCTGACTGCCAAACTCTTAAATTCTGCAATGGCATATGAGCTGACAGTGGTGCTAAACAAATGGCAAACAAACACATTATGGATATATCCTGTGCTGAAAAACATAGAGACTGAAACACACTCACAGTGTATCCGACTGGAGTCTCCAGGGGTGTGTTTTGTTTTTGTTGGCAGCTGACATGGTAGAAAGTAAAAAGCAGGTGGTGGTGATCGGTCAAAGTGGCTGGAAGCTTAATCTTGATTTCCTCATGAAAATCAGGTGATCTGTGCAGAGAGCAGACCCATAACAGTGTGGTTTACTATCTTATATTCAAGATCAAATCCTTTGAGTTGAAGTATCTGGAGGGAAGGAAGTATATGGACTATCCCAAGGGACTAAAGCTTCACTTTCTGATCACAAAGGAGTGCAAAAACTTCACGTATGCATTTATAGTCCATAAAAAATGAAAGTGCAGCCCCCTCCTCCCACAGACACTCTGAAATGCGCTCATCTCAGCAAGCAATAAACTCTTGTCTGAAGGTGGAGACTGCCACCGCCCCCTGCCTGCAGGACTGGAATATCTCCCTGGTACAGCTACAATGACTACCAATGTATTAAGGCCAGATTCAGCACTCCTTACCCCAGCTGCAGTGAAACAATTTTCAAGACCAAGACTTCCAGTTTGTAACTGAAGTCTAAAGGCTCTGAGTTTATAACGTAAATCTTCATGCCTACTAACTTGAGGCTTGTACTTACAGCATCTGCTGAGTTGGGGTATGTGCTCAGGATCACAGCCTGCGACACAATGCTCTTCATTTGTATGAGAGCAAACAAAGTCTCTGGCTCCCAGTCATTGCAACTAAGGAAAACGTCAATTGACACTGCAGTTGCTGTGAGTGCTATGCAGACAGTTATCATTAAAGAATTAACACTGAGACAGTCACTGGTGTGTTACTCCTCTTTCACACCGGTCAACCTTCCTTTGGGGGCAATCATACTATCCATATGGGGCCATGTCCTTTCACAAGCGGACACAAGGTTTTACCTGTTGTGATATACTACAGCTGTGTAAGCTTCTTTGGAAAATTCAGGACAGCTAGATTTGCCAAAGATGACCTGCAAAAAAAATTTAAAAAATACAGAAAACTCCCTTTAAAACTGTGCCAAAAATGTCTTCCATAATCCTGCAGAAACATTTACAGCTCTATTCACACGTATGTGCAGCTGCATACAGTTATATCCACTTGTTACAAGCCCCTTCACTTACAGTCAACATTGTACTTAGGTGCTGAAGAGTTCACAATTTTAATAACCTCAGTTACACCTGCTTACAGGTATGGCCAAAGAACTGATGAACATAAGCTGCCCTACGCAGATCTCCACCAAGTGCTGATAACTTCTGGCCTTGAACACAAGTATAACTACCCCCTTTGATTTTTTGGCATGGAAGCAAAGACACTTTTCCAAACATCAGTGTGTCCACTGCAAACACCTCATATTAAAATACTTGCTTCTACATTGTTACTTTGTAAACACTGTACAAAGGTACTTTTTTTTTCTGAAATATTCTGATTTTATAGTCCCCTAAATTTTGTTATTTTGAAACATATTTCAGTAAGGTTTTCCTTAACATAGGAATTTTATGACTGCAACGTGTACTCTGCCTTATTGGTGTGCAGCAGCATTCACACGAAGCACAAAGTATTTCCCTCACCGGCATAGCATTGCTTGTGTCCTCTCCATACATGAACTGGACTTTTACAGTGATATTCCTGGCAGATCCTTGGCGATTGGCAAAGTTAAGGCTCTGGGGATAGACATAAAGAAGATTCCTGCAAAAGACAAAGGCATCAAAGTGAGCACCTCCATGTAAGAATGAGAGTGTTCACACCTTTATTAATGCTATGATGCAAACCTCTATGGAAACATTCATAGGGTAGAAGTGAAGGGTTTGACATCTTCCATCAGCCAGATGGTCTTCTCTTCAACACAAGAGCACATCCATACAAACGATTTGATAATGACTCCTTATTTTAGATATCAAAAGTCACAATTTTTTAAACTAGCATCATGCTTTGAATTAGTTTCTTTTTATAATGGTGTTTGAAAAGTACATCTAATAATTTACCTGTGATTCTATAATCTGGAGAAGTTCAAGTGGAAAGAAAACATTTTAATAGAAAATCACTGAGAATTGTTTATTTGTTCAACACAGGGTGGCCTGGTTCCTGTTAAATACATGTCTTGTTGTGATCAGCCCTTTTTTTCCTTTTGTTTTTTTTTTTTTTTTAAATCTCCTTATATCATGGTGACGTCAGGTTACACCTCTCTCTGGAAATGGACTAAAGTAAATAGGTATCTGTAGCTTCAGTAGATACTCAGATGGAATGGTGTTTCCAATTCCATGCTTGAATACCAGACTTTGGGAGTCAAATAAACCTCACAGCTGAGAAGCAAGGAGCTTTGGAATACAGCAGGACGGCCAAACTGAACCAGGACTGTTTAGTTTTGAGGGAATGGATGGGGTCATGGGTAATGACACCACCTCAGGTATCTAAAGAACTGCTAGCAAAGATTGAAGTAATGAAGTGATCATCACATCCACAGGGAATGCAACAGGATGTAATGGGCTGAAACTGCAGGACAGGAGATTTAACTTAGATGCAAGGGAAAACGTTCTGATCAGTTAGACTGAATTCTGATTGTGAGGCAGGTTAAGTAGTAGAAAAAATTGCCTGGGGAGGGTGTGAAATCTTCATTTTCTGGTAGCTTTTGAGGACAGGTGAGGCAGATGCTTTTTCAGATCGGTTTACAGAAAACCACAACCTTCATGGGACAGGGGCACATTTTAGAGGCCTCTTCCAGGTCCACTCCACTCAATCATTCAAAGGAGATATATTTTCTTTTGTCCTCAAACAAGTAAAAATGTATGAATTACTATTCATCATTTAAAAGTCAGTCTGGAAATCCCCTATTCTTCTCCCACACAGCCCTGCCCACAAGACCAGCATCATTCCACCTCAAGACACCCTGGCTCCTCTGGTTCCAACAAAAGGGACCAAGAGGGACACTCACCACAGGCTACCTGGCAGCCTGATTGTAGGTGAGAGGTTCATGTTGCTGCCTTGCATCTGCTAGGGATAAAAGACTGGCATGTTGCATTTTGCCCAAACACTGACTGAAGCAAACAACTGTGTAACAAGCCCTGGCTTGTAAGGTAGGAGGTAAAAGAGGTTCCCTTCCCCTCTGTACCCCTCTGGGAACAATTTAGTGAGTCTGAACACAATTTGTAAGTCATTTCCAACTGTTCCTTGTCCCAGAGAGACAATAGGCAGCAGATGGGCACAGAAAACTGCAGTGATGAGCACAGCAGGACAATGTTCTAAGCGTAATAAAGCAGCTACCATAAAGCAGTAGTAACAGAGGATTAAAAACAAAAGATCCTTTTTTTTGATTGTCAGGAGAACAGTGATTTAGTTGCTCAGTGATGGCACCTGGTGCCTTCCTAGGTGACATGGGCAGCCAAAACACCTGCACCAGGCTAGCAGTGGGTTACTCTCCTGAAGGACCATATGGAAACACGGTGCGCTGCCCTAGGCTGTCTGAATCACACTAGGTGTTAACCTTTAGGTAAATGAATACCCCACAGCAATTTGGTTCTGATGGCAACTCCTTTTGCTCCCTGATATCCATGGGTACCGCTGTCTATATACACATGGTCTAATGCTGGTCCTAAGGAATTCTCTAAGAGCCTCTGTATGTTCTCTAGGTCAGTGCCTACATAGCGCAGACCAGCTGTACAGCTCCAGAAGGCCATAAAGGGCAATATTAGGGAGCCAGACTCTTTGTCACACCTCTAGGCAGAGAAATATGCTTAGCTGGCACACAGTAATTTCTTCCCTTTCAAGTCCTTTATGGTGAATTAAGTTTTTGAATCCCATCCCCATTGGTCTCTTTGTCTAATCAACGTGCTCTTACTATTTCAGAGGGGGTCTGTGCCATTTTTGTGACTCTACTAAATTACTTTGTTCTGAAGTGAATACATTTGCTCCTTGATGTTCTTTCTAAAATGAAAATGGATATGAAAATTTACTCTAAAATATACATTGCTCATAAAACTTTTATTAAGTATTATTAATACTTAAGAGAAGGATTTAATGTATTTGCGAAGCCAGGCTACAGGATCCTTATATTAAAGGCAATCTTATGCTCAGGACTGATTTATGCTGATGGCAGAGAATGAGCCTAAACCAAGCTTGCAGTTTTCCTGCCATGTGTTCCGCTAGGGCTTGGCCTGCTGGGAGCAAAGGGGACATCCCACCAATTTGATTCCACTCTAGAAAGAGGGTGCTAGAGACCTACAAGCAGACATCACAGCTGATGTTACATGTCAGGCAGGGCTTTAGCTGCATTCATAACTACCAACACCAGAGGAAAGGTACAGGTTGTTTCCCCATTCACTGTCTTTAAAGCCCCTGACATATGAAAGGCTCAGAAGACAGTTATCCTGCATTTCATTAGGAAGAGGTTTATGTTGCTTAGGGGAGTTCAGATGCACAGATGTCACTGTAAGACAGAGGAAAGTTGGATGCTCACTCCTGATTCAGGCAGCTTCTCTCCAGAGCGTTTCCTATAATAAGCATCATACTTTTGTTGAGCATTTTCATATAGAGAGGGGAAAAAATTCCGCCTCTTGCACATCAGAACATCACCTAAAATGAAAAATCCTGTTTTACCTTACCCTACAAAGGTAAAAGCCATAGATCTTCCTGTCTGTCATAAGCACAGTTACAGGAGCCATGGAAAGAGACTCACAGCTGAAAAAATTGTAAGAAAATTAAAAAACTCTTGAAGAAATCGATGCCACTGTCTAACAGCCACCCTGGGAGGCTGATTTCTTGGTTTCTCCTCTGTTACCCTCTTTCCCCTTATTCATTATATCTTGAGTTCTCATCTTACTATTTGTGTGCAAAAGTATCTGGGCTCAGTAGACTTTGCAGGAAACCAGAGGCGTAGCCACTACCCTCTGAAAAAAAGTGAAACACTCTATGCCAAGCAATGGTAGAAGCTGCCTCACTGCATGGGTGAGATGACAGGCATTGGAGCTGCTGGGCTTTTAAAAGCATAGCACTGAATGTAATCTCCAGGAATCAAGAGATGACAATTCCAGTCCTGTATTATACATAAGCAGTGGGAAGCAAGAGAAGAGAACAACTTGCTGCTGGACATTGGGGAGAGGTCTCATATCACAGTTTTGGATTCTCTATAGAAGGGACAAAGGGAGGAGAAGAGACTCTCCATGAAAACAAGACTGCAACACCAACAATGTTGTTACACATACACTCATTAAACAGAGGGACCAGTAGTCCTTACATTTCCAGGTAACAGCTACTTCCTGATGATACTATTCACAGATTTCTATCAATAAAAGTTTCAGCCAGAAGCTCTAAACCCCAGGACTTGTGTCTGGAGCTTTTATTACAATGCTATGTAAAATGTATGCAAAGCTTATCCTATTAAGTCAAACAGATCTCAAAAGTACTTTTACCTCCATAAAATGAACCACTAAAATGCAAAGGCTTCCCAAGCCATGGAAATAATGGCACCAGGCACTCCTCTAAATATTTATATAATTTGATTGCAATCATTTTGCAAAGTCCTTCATAAAGGTATTAAAACATTAAGGACTGATCCTAACTCTTAGAGGGAACATCTAACTATTATGAAAATTTCCCTTTTAAGTAAAACCCAGAGACCTTTTCCTTTGCTTTATTCCTACTATAAAAATCATTTAAAGCCCATTTAATAAGGGTCACCCAGATGCATAAAAGATCTTCAGGATCATGTTTGCTATATACATCTTCTCTTGACTAGGCTAACAGCGCTCAGAGGCAGGATTCCCCCTTAGGGTTTCCACAGCCCTGAATCTTAGGGTTTAATCATACTACGAGGTTTTCTCCCCTTTGCTTTCCTGTGTGCTGCTTTGCTTACAAACTCTGTGACTGTGGTGACATTCAAGGGTGGTGTTTTGTAGTCAGCTTACCACTGCCTGACTTTATGGGCACTGGCTTTAATATGAAAATGTGCTTGGCAGATACTTGTGTTTTTTTAATATTTGACACCAGAACATTTTGACTGCCTTTCCCCACTGGAAAATAAACCTTCCCAAACGGTAGTTTCATGTCTGGGCAGCACCCTGCTGAGTTACCATGCATCAGCTGAGCTGTGACAACTGCAGCACAGAAAAGGCAGCACAGGGCAGCATGCAGGACCTTCTCCACCTGTAGAAACATGGCAAGATGTCTAAACTCCAGCTGCTTGGTCATTGATATTTCTTGAGTCACCTCCTATGTTCTTCTGAAGACTGAGCTAAGAATAAAGAATTTTGGGGTGATGAGGTCAGGGAAAAGTCAAAACTATTTAACATAAAACTGTGAGAAATAGCTAAAAGAATAGAAAATTATTCATTTGAAATACTGTAAAACTAAAGCCATTCAAGTACTTTGAAGTGGACTGTAGAAAGCATATATATTTTTTCTTTCTTTTTTTTTTTTTTTTTTAATTTTACAACCAGTTCTTCAAATTTTGCAGCCCAAAATCCCTGTGCCAGATGCCAGAGGCTGGATTTCGTTGCCTATGACAGAGCAGTGTCAGGCCCAGATTAAAACCATGCCTGGACTTCATCTACATAAGTAACGATCCAACGAGGTTCCCTACAGAAAATATAAATCCTTCAAAATCATACGCTTGAAAAACTGGAAGTGTTTAAATATGATTATCAGTGTTCTGTATCTTGGTCTATCATTGAAAGCAAAACCTACCAAACCTTTCAGAGTTAAAAGTGTTAAGAACCCTGAGAACTTCCCACAAAGGTACAATATAAGAGCAGTTCAGATCCTGCATGTGCAGGTGTTTTTTTGAAACGTTAGGCCAAAATTCTCAAAACTCTCGCTCAGAAATTTTTAAGTCATTATTTTGTTGTTTTGTTCAAGTGTTTTAAAATTATACTTGAGAGACAACTCTGGATTGGTCACAGTTTTTTATGACACCATGAATTCACAAGTAGCAGTGTACAAGGATGAAGACCTTCAAGACTGTCTGCTGCAGCTGGATACTTGGCAAGACCAGAAATTACTGAGTTGCTCTTTATGGGACAGAACTGTACCTTTGGTTTGTGTAAATGCAGTGCTGCTTCTTTGTATAGAATAGTGATTTTTGTTTGTATTTAAGGAAAATTCCTACATCTGCTTCCACTTATGCCAGCAGATTCTGTTTGAATGAATCTCCATTCTCTCCACTGCCAGGCCTGATGACTTACCTGCTCCTGCTGTTTTTCTATATTTTGCGCAGATATCCCAGTAAGTGTGATCCAATTGTACTGGTACAAAGTATTATCCACCAATTAATTTGAGATCTAAAACACTTCCAAGCAAGTTCAATGTATGAGACAACTTCACTTTTAAAACAATTTTCCCATTGATCCTTCGTATCATATGTGTACATGTACATGAACAACAACAACGAAAAGTCCAAGGGAAGAACTACTAAACATAAAAGCATCTAGAAAAAAACTGAAAACCCTCCAAAGTACAGACTATATTATGCATGGACTGATTTCCTGAACTGCTACAAGTGATTCCAGAAAGAAAGATACCTTTCAGTCATACTGCAATACTACTTGAAAAACATGCATGCTTCCATGCAGAGACCCACGGCAGAACAAGACGTTTATTTCAGAGTACTTGTAGACTTGCTTTATCTACTGTGAATCTTAAACAGTAAAGAGAACAGTAAGGTGAGAAATGTGAGTTATTATTTATCTCATCCATCTCTGGAAAGTAGCTCTTAAAATATAAGTTTTCTATGGTGTAAATTACTGCACAAACCTTAACATAGTAGAATCACATCCAGGCAATCTCTGGACCTAATTCCCTTTTTCTCACTTAATCTGAACTACATGACAAGTAAATCCACTGCAGCACAATGAGCTACATCAGAAAATCGTACGAGATGAGAATCAAGTTGTGTGAATCATCTGGGAATACTTTGCCCTTCCATAGTTTACCAAGGAGCTGCACAACCTGAAATACAGCATCCAGTGCTCTTAAGTACAGTAAACCCTTTTATAATCCTGAGGCAATAAAAGGAATCCTACAATACAAACAAGAAGCAATTTAGGCCCTCATCAAGATTATGACCCAAAATTAATCTGTTAAAAAGCATCGTGTGAAAAACACTATGTCATCAATAACATTTTATAACAGAAGATCTGGCAGATGGAAAAGCTCAGAACCCGTTTAATCAGCAATGTGCCCATCTCTCAGTTTTATCTTCCTAGATATGAACCTACACTCAAGAGGGGTTACATTCATTCAAATACATACAGTTTAATGATTAACTTGTTGGTCTGCCTCTCCGAAAGTGAAGAGCAGTATAAATAGACCAAATTCTTCAACTCAGAACAGTCACACAGCAAAAACTGTTAACAGGAAAAGCCTCTGCATCCCAAACAACCAAAGAGTATTAGGAGCAGAAAATATGAAAATCATTCTAGTCTTTCTATTCACTGCCTCTCTTGCTCTTTCAGCTAAAGCTGAGAAGGATTATTCCTCCTCTGATTCTGCTGCATCTCCTGAGACAAAGTCAAGATTTGCAATGTTAGATGATGTGCGAATCTTAGCCAATGGACTCCTCCAGCTTGGGCATGGTCTTAAAGACTTTGTCCATAAGACGAAAGGGCAGATGAATGACATCTTTCAAAAACTTTACATTTTTGATAGGTCCTTTTACGAGCTCTCGCTGCAAACCAGCGAAATCAAAGAAGAAGAAGAACAGCTCAGACAAACTACGGCCAGACTGCAAATCAACAATGAAGAGATAAAGAATCTATCACAGGAGATGAATTTGAAGATTGAAGATCTCATACAGAACAAAATCCAGCTGCAAGAGAAAGTATGGGGACTGGAAGACAAAGTCACAAAACTGGCCACTATCCAGCCTTCAATGCAAGAGACTAAAGAAATTTCTTCACTTAAAGTAAGTAGACTTGTGAAAGCCCCTGACACAATGCCAAAGTAAACTGTAATGCTATTATTGGCAGTTACACAATAGTAGCTCACGTTCTCTTTGCACCTTCAAAGTAGCACTACTGTGCATTCTGAGACATAAATGACTGCAATAATCTTAAAAGAATCAATGCCCTAATCTGACGTATTGTTCATTTTGCAGTACAATTCCCCAGTGAAATCAGTGAGAAAATCATAAAATCATACGGCCATCTTTTTCAGTATTATTTTGCAAATCAGTTTCAAGAAATCCTGTAATGATAATGATTAAAATATTGCCATCAGGAAAGTGATGCGATTACTGAGGCCATCGGTTTGTATGTCATCAGTTCACTACAAATCAATGCACTAGGAACCGCCTGCTCAGTACAAAACCAGGAAGCTTAAACCTTTAAAGGGGTGTAGCCATAATACCTACAGGGCCTCTAGGACCAAAGAACATTGCAAACGTCAAGAGACTGAATGTCAATACATGCAGGTATTTAGGTGGGTATAAGGTTTCCTACAGGAAAGGACATATTAACGGTATTTTGCAGAAGCATAATACAGCTAAACAACTTGTGTGAGAAAATACTGTATACTCATTTCAAAGCAGAAAGATGAATCCAGATCTCTGAAATCCCAAGTTAATATCCTAAATGCTGGGAATCACTCCTTTTTTCACTGGTAGCATACATTTAGTTTGAATCAAGAGCCAACTTCACAGAAAGTAATTGTCCGGATGTGAAAATGGAAGGAAAATGAACTACAAAATGTTGTGACAGTCTTCTGCTGCTTCCAACCACAACCTCTCTCCCTTCCCGTTCTCAGGCTTTTGTGGAGCAGCAGGACAACCACATCAAGCAACTTCTCAAAATCGTAGAGGACCAGCATGTGCAACTTGACAGACAGCACAATCAAATAATGGAGCTGGAGGACAAGGTACAGGAACCATCTCTATTTCTCTTGTCAAAATTCGTCTTCTCTGCTAACACTGGAGAAGCTGGGTCAGCCAACCCTCTTGTTCACAGTTTGGGAGTATAGGGGAGGGTATAAACAGTTTTGACTGCAAAGAGGTACCTTTGTGTGTAAGAGACTGCTATGCTGCCATGCAAAGGGCTATGGCCAGGGCACACAAGGACCAAGAACAGTTTTGAAATACTGTCTATCAACATCAGGCTGCTGTATATTCCTTTCCTCTCTTCTTATCTATTGTATCATTGTTCATCCATTGGTCTTCTAAGTATCATTACTTTCTACCTATTTCTCCTTTTCCAATATTCACTCCAATAGGGAAACACATTCTGCGGTTCAACATGTGTCACCATAACACTGGGTATAACTGACATGCTCATATTTAATTTATTCCTACGAGGAGGTTATACAAGGAAAACGCATTTCAGCCTAAGGAACTGTGAGTTCTGTGCTCCTTAGATGTTGGAATTATTTGTCTAAGTGATGTTACCTGAGGAAATAAGTTAAATCTGTTTGCCCATTAAGGTGCCTCTCATGAGAATGGGTCATTTACTCGCCTCATGAATCCTACTTTTTTTGAATAGTGGTACGGCTGACATTAATGCAACTAAAAGCCACCAGTGTGCTTCTATAGTTATTTTTATGTCGTAAATTAGGTATTCTAAAGGATTACATTCACAAGAAAAATTATGCTCTGCATGACATTATTCAGCTTGATACATGGATCTCATCATTTCAGAGCATGGGGAAATTAACAGCCTGTAATTATGACTCTTTCAGCTAAACCACATAGAGTTCCAGGAACTTGCAGAAAACTCCTTCACGGGGGAACAAAGAGAACCAGAGGCCATTTCCTTTCCTGCGCGCAACACCGTGGCTGTAACATACCAACCTGACGGTGAGACCTTACCTCTTAGACATGACTGCACGATACATTCACAGAGAATGCTGTGAATGCAAAGTTTGCATTGTATTTTAACAATCAAAGACTAAAAGCAAAAAACTCCTATGCTACATAAAGTCCTGTGGGACGGAGACAGATCTCATGCTTTGGAAAAAAATGTCATCATCTACTTAGCCCCACTATACATGTACTTGTCTCTGGGCTCATATACAGTAATAATGTCCAATAATGCAGTAATCCTGTCCTCAACATTTAGCCTCTGTCTACCCCTTGTAAATATGAGCTGGGAGCATCCTTTTACTGACACTTCTGGTGCTGCCAATGCCTGTCTTGGAGAATATGAACAGAGAACCAATTTACTTCACGCTGGCTAATTCTAAGATTTGGAAGAGCTTTCTTTAAAGTTGAGAGGCATTCTTAAACTGCAGTAATGAGAATGGTATTTATTGGGAATTTTACAAGGGGTAGGAAAGTCCATTTGCCAAAGTTAAGTCTTAGGCCTTACAAACCTTACAAAATCACCTAAATAGAAAACTTGCCTAACAAAAAATACAAGCAGTCCAACCTACATACAACTTGGCAGATGTACTACCAAGCCCAAAGCAGTTTGTCTGTTTTGTGACATTTATTGTAGAAAAAAATTACCAAAAAGATTGTTCCAGTTTTTGGTTTAGCTCTAGCCTATACAGAAATTAAAGCTACAAAGCTGGATTAAAATTTACAACACTCAAACCAGGATTAGTTATTGTGTGCTGTTTGCTTTCCTAGATGTGGCTCCTGACTGCACTGCTCTCTATAACGGCAGCACACAGTCCAGTGGTGTTTACACTATTAAGCCCAATGGCTCAGAAGCTTTCGAAGTCTACTGTGAAATAAAATTTGGTAAGACAGTTGTGCTTGTAACAGACTAATTTTTCACCTAAGTAGTATCTTATATAAGCCAAAAATTATCACAATTCATGTATCCTCTTGACACCTCCTACTGGCCTGTGTTCTGAACTCAGGGTTTCTGTATCCTGAATTCTCTTTAACACTTTCACTCTTTACTTACCTCTTGTTTATACTGAAGTAAGGACTTTCAATCTTTCAACCAACTAAGTATATTTGAAAAACCAAGCCCCTTTAGCTATAGATAATGAAAATGGCAATTACAAATGCCATTATATTGCAACCATGAAAAGCTTTTTCAAATAAAAACAAACAATAAATAGTAAATACTTTAGCCATATTTTATTTCATTAACAAGAGTACTGTTTGAGACTTAAGTATACCAAATTAACCCAAAGAGCTGAGTAATTTGTTTGGATGTGTAAACAGAGCGGTATGGGGTTGCCCTGTGCAAAAGGCTCCTTTGCTTAAATTTGTTGGAATTGGTGAAACAAGGGTGTCATGACCTGGTCAGGATAATGAACCTACTGCAGCCCTAGCATGGACATGGCCTCTGACAGTTCATACCTCCTGTGGGGCTGTGTGTCCAGCATATGCAGTAGCAGTAGTCTGATGATCTGATCAAACATCTGGAACATCTCACATCCCTTTTCAGTAATTTTCTCTTATGTTTGTGCTTTACAGCTCTCATAAACAAATGAAACCCAGTTAAGGCAGCTTAAAAAAACAAGTCCAGTGAACAGCGTCACCGCAAGCATAGCAGAGGACATGCACACAGCCCCAGGTTCTGTCCAGCTGTGCTCAAATTTCTTTCATGAAGACTTAGGCTAACCCATTCTACCTCAAAACTGGAGCACCCAGGAGCACAACCACAGGCAGCTAATAAGCCCAAGGCCAAGACAAGTCAAGCATCTGCTCTCTGTACAGCTAAGAGGCTTTATAACTCAGTACATGTGGGTTCAGGTCTGTTGCAAAATGAAGAGGAAGTGGGCTTCATGTGGAGCCACCTTCAATGCAAACCCATTTTCTTCTTCACTGCAGCAGAGAGCAAGTTTGCATACAGGCAGCCACAGCGGTGCAGTCTGTAGGTCAGTGACTGACGGTCTCAGTTAGCTCCCATTTTCTCTCTAATGCTTTAAACACTTAACCCAGTCTTGTGACTTACTTCCCCTTTGCATTCGCAGGCACTTCCTGGACTGTAATCCAGAACAGAGTGGATGGATCATTAGATTTCAACCAAACCTGGGATGCCTATGCAAATGGTTTTGGTGATCTCAACGGTAAAAATGCACTTTTTTGTCTTTTCTTTGTATGAGTTGATTTAAGAGGCTGATCTTCTTAGTGAAAGGTGTTCACATTACAGCAAACAAAACCTGCAATCAGATCTGAACAGCTCGCTGAATTAGTAGAACATCAGAAAGAGCTTACTAGAAAACATAACTCAGTAAAATTCTCAAAGACACACCTTCAAACGTGTGTTTGGAAACTTCTGCTGAATGAAGGCCAGAATGATTTAAATGTTATTTTAATTAGAGATTTTACTATTTATAAAATCACATCCCAAAACCTCTAAAACACACATAAAACCTCACCAAGTTATTGTCACTACCTTCTCTCAAACTTTCTGCAATCCTGCTTCTCTTGAAACCACCACACCAACTTTTCCAGCCTCAAGAGAGTCCAAGGTTGTTACGTGCTCCTAAGTACAAACACCTCCAGCTTCTCCATGTGCTAGTCAATCCCCTCCATGGCTGGATGTGGTGAGGAAACACCCATGTTCCCCTGTTAATCATCAACTCCAAAGAATGTGTAGCACCAAGGGCTGCCCAACAGCCTTCCCATCCAGCACATTTTCCCTGTTTTTCCTGTACAATGAGATGACTCTGCTTTTGCTTAGGAAATATTCTGACTTTCTAGGCACAGAAGACAACAAATCCTTACCAACGTGGGCAGCAATATTGACTGACTTCTACCTCTTCTTCAATAGAGAGCTGCTATATTTCAGCTTTTCTCACAGTTCAGGACAGTAGCTCACAACTGAGGTAGACTTTCACCTATACAGTTTTATCCTATTGAATGCTACAGTAGCCCTTCATTGGTCCCCAGTTCCCATACACTACTCCAACATGAAGCCACATCTCCTCAGCGTCAGAAAGATTTTGCAGAGGATTGAATCACTCTCAGCTATGTCCTGCTGAGTTCCATGCTGCATATTCTAAGATGAGAAAATATACCAGGTTACTGCTCCTTACCTGTAAATTGCAGGAGTATTTTACTCAACCATCTTGTCTTCTAGTGCTTTAAATGCAACCTGCATGTACAACATGCACATTCAACTACACTATTTCTACATGTGGCAATTACCTATTGTGCACTGACAATAAGCCACTTAATGAATATAATTTATGAAATAATTAAACTGATTATCAGATTTCTAGCGAAAGAAAAATCCTCAAGCTAAATTCACTTTCTACACAAGTGTATCGAAACCTTAGTTGAAGTTCTGGATCTCTTTCCTTAAAAAATACAATTGCCATTAGGCTTTATGTATGTCATTTGCTTCATTTGTCACACAGTTCCAATTATGCATGCTTTAAATGCCTTGAGCTCCCTCTCAGAGTTTCACAAGAGGTAGGAAAGTTAAAAGGGAAGCTCCAGTTCATTTATATCTCCCGGTTTTATCGATCACTAGTGTGCAATTAAGAAGATGTAAAGAAAAAGAATGTAGCAGAAGACCTCTTGAAAGATCAACAGTCCCCAAGGCTCATATTATTGATTTAATTAAAGCAATGAATGCATCTTTTTAAATACTGTATTGTCACACATACCACCTGCAGGTTATCTGTAAAAACAAATCTGACAGTAGCGTGAGTGACATGCGGTCTTAGGGAAAATTTATCAAATAACTCCTTCCCCACTAACTCTCTGCCCAGTGACTTCTGTTCCCTCATCCTCAACTCTGACATCTCTTCATTCTGACATCACACAGCTTATTTGAACATATATTTTCAAAACCTGGTATTTTAAAGGTGACCGAGCTATCTGAGGTATGGGCTAGAAATCTGAAAAACATGGTAAGTGTGCTCATGCTCGGTTTCTTACTAACAGCATATATTTCCTACGACTTTGCAGAGGAATTCTGGTTAGGCCTGAACAAGATCTATTCCATTACTAAACAAGGGGATTACATCTTACGGATTGAGCTGCAAGACTGGAAAGATAATAAACGCTACATTGAGTATGCATTCAGCTTGGGAGGCCCGGAGACAGACTACACTCTCCAGCTTTCACGGACCTCTGGGAGTATCCCCAATGCACTGCCAGAGCAGACAGAACTGCGGTTCTCAACTCCAGACAGTGACATGGACATAAGAAACAACTTCAACTGTCCAGAAAACTATCTAGGTATCAGTATGCTGGATATATTAACATGGGATCTTCTTTATTACATGAAGGATGGTTTATGCTTTAGTGAATACTTACTGATATTAGCCTGGTTTCAGATACAGAGTAGAGAGGGTAGTAACACCTTTTTCCTTGTAGGAAAGGGCAGATAATGTTTTTCGTTGGCACATAACAGGGTCCTACCACAACCAGGCACCATCCTTCTATTTTATAGACCGGTAAAACTAGCAGAGAGAGGCTGTGCAAATGACCAACATCAGAAACAGATCTAGCATGTAGGCTGAAATGAAAGCCCAGTATGAGCTTCTGAGACATGAAGTAAAGGGCAGTTCTTCCTTG
Source organism: Tapera naevia (assembly GCA_033556795.1). Classification (NCBI taxonomy): domain Eukaryota; kingdom Metazoa; phylum Chordata; class Aves; order Cuculiformes; family Neomorphidae; genus Tapera; species Tapera naevia. Next base: position 7,760,448 of record JAUMJJ010000113.1, read on the forward strand.
ATACCTACTCCAGTGTGGGAGTCCTAGGTCAGATTACTTAATCCCTCCTTGCATAATAAAGACAAATTGACTCTTGCTTCCATTTTGACTACAATCGAAAAGTTAAGAATGATTGCCAGTTTCCTTTCAAAGACAGATTTTTAGCTGTACATGCTATAATCATTCTAAAAAGAGCAAGAAATGTGAGACTGAAGACTCCGTAAAGAGAATTTGGTTAAAAGATTCCTAATTCTTTGATTTTATGAAGATTTTACATTTTGCCAGTTTACAGCAAAAAACAAACAACTGAAAAAGCAACTATGGATTACACCACAGTGTACAGATTCCCCACTGGACACCTGCTTCATAGAATCAAAGAATGTCCTGAGTTGGAAGGGACATTTCGGACAATCTCCAGTAGTTTGATATCCTTTTATAGTGTGGCACCCAAAACTGTACATAGTACTCAAGACTGGGACACAGCAATGCGGAGTAGAGCAGGACAATCACCTCCATCAGTCTGCTGGCAATGCTGTGCTTGATGCACCCCAGGACATGCAACACACATTTTGTACATCATTCTAGGCTTGAAAATTGTTAATGTCTGAACCAATGCAGAGAGCATTACTTGGCTCTAGCGACCGTGAAGCAGATAGCCAATGACTTTCTCAGTGATAAACTTTCATTTTTAGCACAGAGACACTGCCAGTCCTTCGGAAGCAGAACTGGGCTTACAATTTAAGTTCATGGTTAAAGACACCAGCCAATACAAAAGAGAATTTGTTTACTAACGGCTCTTCAGCCTCCTGTATTTAACCATTTGTACCTCAGAAAAATATCAGCAAATCAGAAGGTCATTCATAGCAGGTCAGGGGAAATATGGAAGTGTAGTGTTAACAGCCTAAGCGTCCTGATTCAGTGGCAGCACTTTGTGTGCAGTCTTCTATGCACCACTACTTTCATGTGAAGTAGACAATAACAAGGAGCACAAGTTCTTATACTGGCCCCTGATTTGCAAGCATGATTAGGTATTGTACAAGCACCATTCCATACAGGGTAATTGCCACTTTTGCTGAAAGTGGTCTAAAGATTTACATTGCAAACATCAGATGTCTACTTGGAAACTGAGAACAGTGTGTTAGGGTACAACTGACAGTAACTGGCATTACCATGTTTTTCCTTAGGAGGCTGGTGGCACAGCGAATGTGAGGAAACCAATCTTAATGGAAAATACGTCGCACCAAGGTCAAGAGGAAGGCTAGACAGAGGAAAAGGCTTATACTGGAAGCCTAAGAAAGGAAGATACTACTTGCTCAAGTCAACCAAAATAATGATACACCCAACAGATTTAAAAAGTTTTGACTGAATGCTCAACCTCATGCATTTTAGTTCAGAACATGTAAACTGAACATTACAACATCAACAAAGTTCATGTTATGTTTAAAACAGATGCATGTCTAAATCCAGATGCTGTATGGTGTATTCTCCAACATAAAAACCTGAGGTATATGCAATGGTCTTACAGTAGGTTTGGTGAGTATTCCCATTCTCCCTAGCAGTAACTTTTGTGGAGTTTTATCTCCCTAGGATGAAAGTCTTCATGCCTAGGAATTGACCACCTATTCATGCATTAGACAATATTGCTTGGGGGAAAGGATTTTCTGGCTGTTGCATTTGTTTCTGGGTGGTGTAGCAGGGAACACAGATAGTGTTTTCAGTAAACAAAGGACTCGCAAAACACGACAGAAGACATTTGGGTATCAACCAATAGGGGAAAAAAGAAATTTTGCTTCATAAATAACTACTTCATGTTTGGTTCATGTTATTGTTGTGGAATGTTTCTATGAGCAAATGAAAAGTGGGCAATTGCCCATTCTGTGCATTTCCAGACAAATTTTCAGCAGTGTGGCTCAGGCCAGTCTTTGCTGAAAGCACTGTACTGATGCAGCTACAGATGTGTACACACACACACACACATCAAGTAAGCCACAGCACAAACTTAATCTTTTACATTCACTTAACTTTGGCTGCAGTGTAGTGCAAGGCAGAAGGACCACTGACATACTTGTGGATGGCCAACCATGGAAGTGTAGACTGACAAAGATCAAAATTCTGCAGTTACCTTGAGTCATATTGACTTATATATCTTACCTAACCCTTGTACAGTATGGATTTTTTTTATCTGAATGTTTGCAACCATACAGAAAATGGTTTTAAATTGTAATTTGTCACGGTGAAGCAACTGTGAACAGAATGTGCTAATTATAGAAAAATGGAAAAATACTTTCATTCCTCATGGATTTATTAAAAAGAAGAGATCACACAGGACTGCTTATTTTTACTGGTGTATTGTAATGTTTAATTACCTGTCTAACCTCTAGAAATAGTAAGTAAGTAAATAAATAAATGACAGTTTTAGAAAGACTTGAGATATGGAACTTAACTAAAATCCTTCTGGTATGCTTATAAAATCCTGGTTTGTATTCCTCTAACTTTTACAACAAGAAGTAACTGATTTGGTAAGTTGGTAAAATCACTCAACTAGAGATGACAGTTCCACTCAGAGGTGCAATCTTTCAAAAAATATGCTGAAAAAGCTTTAAAGGAACAGTGCTACATAATGAAAGAAATCTGCTCTCTGTCTCGGCTTAGTTATAGAAAGGTTATTGTTTTCCAAGACATTTTAGAAAAACTTCTAGTCTTCCAGATCTTATGAAGATTTTTTTCAAGCATTGTAAACAAAGAAATTACCCTTAAATCAAAACAGAAATATCAATGAAGGAATTGTGCATTTTATTCATTTTTATCCCCCACTTGAAAGAAAAGAAGTAAGTCACTAAAATGGTCAGAAAGCAAATAAATATAACCAGTGTTATGACTTTATCACACAATGAAAAAAACCACAGAACTGAAAAGAATTCAGTTAAATTTCACTGTGAATTTTAGGAAATAGAGAAACCTCTCTCAGGTTCCCGTTCACAGTGAAGTTTCATGCAAATATGTTTCTCCCTGCACATCTGCATATTTTATGCTGTGTCAGTTTGGACCCTTTTTGTGTCTCTGGCACAGCTGATCTACTGATATAGCAAGTTTTGCAATTAACCAGATGATAAGGCAGGAATTTCTATATTTGCCAGTCTCAGGCCCCTAAATGTGAAACATATTTCAAAACTCTAACCTGTATGTTGTATTTGGAACGTAGACATCCCTGGCAGGAAACTCCAGGATTTCTCTTGTAGGTCTAACTCTGCTGTCTGGGTAAAGTTTGACTTGCAGCAGCTCTGGAGTTAGACAGTAATGGGGATTCTCTGGAGCCGGAGATATGTCTATCTTTAATTGAGCTGTAAGAAGAAAATTATTTTATTACAATAAATAGAAGTTAATTTCAATAAAAACATATTCATGCTTTGTTTCTTCAGGTTAATATTCTATATATTGCTTTCATAAATAAGCAAATGATAAATTGCAACCAACATGGATTTGTTAAAAACAAGTAACAGTGAATCAAACTGAAATCTAGGGCAACTGGAGTACCAGACAGTAAGAATCAACAGAAAATATATATCTTAATAAGTTCCAAATGCTGTTCTCATAGGCAAGTTGGGGAAAATAGTCTAGATAATGCTACCAGGAGGCCCAACTTTTGTTAAAACAACACTCAAAGTCTCATCAGGAATTGTGTCTATCAAACTGGAACGATACATAGGAGTTGCTGAAAGCTAGACTGCACCATTTCCTTAGCAAGTCAGCTGAAAGTACTTGAAAGTACACTGATTATTGGTGGATGGCACTGAGGCTGGAATGATTATAAAAACTTGGAAGACAGAAGAGCTGGAAAAAGGTATCAAATGACTAAGGTGAAATGTAACAGAAGCAAAGAACTTGAAATAAGGAGAAGCTAAACACAAAAAAAAAAATAACTGGCATGCATCAATTCTGCAGAAAAGGGCTGGGTGACAGCAGTAAGAATAAGCCGATACCCAGAAGAAAGCTACAACCATTCTAAGATGATTCTAAGATTCTAAGTGCAGTGTCATGTGTAAGACACTGGAGACAAATTCATCTGCTCTGCTTGGCATGAAGTCTTAGGAGGAGCAGCACACCCATCTTGGAGCACTGTCCTTGGATAGATTACAGAAAATCTAGCAGAAAGAATCAGGTAATTTTAAAATCACAACCCTTGAGGAATGGTTGAAAAAAAACCTGAGATTGGGTAGGTTACAAAACGGAGGTGAATAAGAGTGTATTAATAACAGTATTAAAAAGTACTTGAAAGGTTATGATAATTGCCCTGAGGGCATGACAGACCATAATGAGCTTAATTTGCAGCAAGATAATTTTGCAAAGTTTTCTTAATATCTAACCTCACTACAAGGACAGCTGAGTACTGGGAGAGATGATCCAAAGAAGCGGTAGGATTGCTGTCACTGAAGATTTTTAAGGTTAAGTAAACATTGTCAGGAATAGCGCAGGTCAGGAACCAGTGACATTTCACCACTGGTGTGCCAGCACTTTTATTTCCCTTTCTCAAACAAAGGTGGAGTTGGTTCTTATTAACCAAGTGGGAACCAGGAGAGAGATCTCCTCTCAGCTAGAAAGAGGTATTTTTCTCAGGAAAATGGAAATTCCCTACCCCCTGCTGAGTTTAGGGCTTTGGGAGGTGCATCCTCTTCTCACAGATACTCCTCTCAGTGTGACAGGAGCTGCATGTGCACACATGCCAGTGAAAAACCAGCCAAAATGCCATCTTTAGTGTCTGTGGTCTATCAGGGATTGTTGTCAATGGCTTACTAGGGTTGTTTCATCTGCTCACTTATAAGAACCGGGTGGCAATTGGGAAGGACTGACCAAATACCTTAACAGATGTGAGTCAAAAATGTCTCGTTAAATACCTGTGATAGGTCTCAATCTCCGTAACACTGATGAAGGCCGTCTCATGTCAGCAAGAAACTTGTACAAATCTTCATCACTCAGACGATCACCTTCCTGTTGGATGTTAGGAAGAAAATGTTATCTACTCAACCCTTCAGGACTGCAATAGAATGAATAAACCATCTAATAGTACAGTATCTTTCCTCTGAAATCAAAATGTGCCTTCCCAGAACAAGGTGATAAGTTTAGCATGCTAAATTACAGTTCATTTCTCCATCCTTTTTCCTTTCTTTTTTTCCTTATTAATCATCATGACAACTGTAGGAACTTCTCATTGAAAACCTTTTCTCTCCCCATCAATATTATCTTTTTCAAAACTGAGAATGGCTGTTAAAAGATTTCCTCAAAATATCCAATTTTTAGCAAGTATAATAGTTTGAAAAAGTATCCGTCATTCAGGTAGTGATCCTCACACCTTCTTCTCTGCCTTTTCTTTGGTATGAGTCTAAAAGAGTTACTGTCCAAGAGAAGTGTTAAGGAACAGTGGTAAGTGGAAGGAGTCTTGCCAGTCTTCCTTGTGCCATATTCTAGTAACTCGAAATTTCATTAATTTTGGAAACATAGAACTCTACCATCTTCTAACTATCCAAAAGAAGAAGGTATCTGATAATAGAAGTAATAAATCACAATATGAACAAAGAAGCAAATGGAAGAAGAAAAACACTGGGTAGTATTCAATTAATTGTACTCAATGGGAGAAAAGGAAGGGAAGACAAAAAATAAGGAAGAACTAGAAACTTAAAATCTTATATCAATGTTCAGTAATTTTCAAAAGACACATTAATAAAACAAGCTGTTTTAAAGTCGTCACGTGAGATAAAGTAAATAAACACTTGCTTTCATAAATCATTACTAACTGAGTGACCAGGTCTGAACTGGCACGTATTGCAGAGAAGGCTGCAGAGCATGATTAGTGTAACAGCTGCACAGCAATGCTGTAACACATTATTTTCTTACTTTCTACATTTTGGGTGAATACATTTACAGAAATAAATTTTATTAACACCCCAAGTAAAACAAATTTCCTGTGCTGTCCTGTGTCACTGCGACCCGAAATACCATTCCCAGAGCCCAATATCAGTCATACTAAGCTCCATGAAAGCACAGAGCAGCAAAGGTGTGATCCACCCTCCACTCACATGGTTTGCACTACACTAACTTCATACCCTTGATGACATTTATCTTTATTTAACCTACAGTATTTAAGAGCAGACTTTGGTTGGCTACACACAGTGAAAGTAACCAAAACAATCAGGAAAAAAAAGAGCTTAAGCAACTTTCAATACAAAGGATCTAATAATAATAGCAAAATCAGTCCAAAACATATCTGGTTGCTCACTATCAAATCTTTTTTTTATACACAAAGGTGACATTCAAAAATAATTTTCCTGAACCAGATGTGGCATCAAGCAAATCTTAGTAAAAAATAATGAACAGAAACCATTTTCTAAATTTAACTAAAAATGTTACTTCTGTCTAATCATCTTTTCAACTAGTTCTCAGGAGAACCTCAACCTCTGGCCACTCAGTGAAGCAGCACAATAAAATGCTTTATTTTCACAGTAAACTTATTGCAAGAACCCACCAATCCACTGTGAACCCGCTGCTGGCAGAACTAAGCACATGATATAATGAACCCACTACATGCTGTTCAAAGACATCCTGTGACAAGGGAACAGACATTACATGCACTGAAAACATCACAAGCTAATTATTTGGGTCTACACTGACTTCACATGATCAAATTACTCTGTCCAAGGAGCAACTACAATACCTGTTTAAAGAAGTTTGTCACTGTCAGGGTAGCTGGTCTAAAACTGGTCAAATTGCAAGCCTCATCGCCACTTGTGGTTCTCTCTAACGAACGCCTCCCAACAATACTGGAATTCCGCCTCTCCGACCATGATCCTTTACGTTCTTCAAAAAAAAATAAAAAGAGAGAGAAATTAAAAAAAAAAAGAAAAAGAAAAAGCAACTGTACAAAAAGCCTACTTTTGTTCCAACCAGAACATTCTACACAGGAAGATAGCTGCTGCTTTTGGAAATTATGCAATAGGTGTGATAGAAGAGGTGGTTATGCTAAGACAATCACACTCCTGAGGCATCAGGAGGCTATGAAGCACAACTGACTACTTCTGCTCCTCTCACAGCAACCTCACCCCAGTGCCTTACTGCTATTATAAAAGTCTTTATCGCGTGGAGATTTATGTATTTCTCTTGCTATGCAAGATGAAGAAGTTGGCAGTTTTGGGGATGCTGAAGAGCAGTTTCATAGGAGCTGTGTGATTCACAAAGATTAATCCACTCCTTTGGAAAATGTTCATCAGCTTGTAATGCTCTCTCAGTCTTAGAAGCTTGATTTTAAATAATATAACAGATACAAGTTTGCTTGTAAAATCCTTGAAAGATAAATCCATTTATTATCGTGGACTTTTTCTGTTTTATTTCAGCCATGACCCAAGAGTATCAGAAGGCTCAGGGCAGAGAGAGGAAAGCGATAAAAGGAGCAATGGTAGATATAGGGCATGAATCAAGACTTCAGTATTTGTCCATACTCCCTTGTGCAGATGTCAGATACTGTACCTCCTGTGCCAACTTCTACTTCTGTGGAATCTCTTTCCAAACTTCCAGCGCTGCTCACAATGTTCATTAAATGAATGGCTGTCCAGGCAAAAGGCATTCGATATTTGCCCAGTCTTTGGCAAAACTGTTCTGCCTGGCATTTCAGTTTTTCCAACTTCTCCTTATTCTGTGAAGAAAATATTCAGTCGAAGAGATTAAAAGGAGAGGAACAGGAACAGAGCAAAATATAGCAAAATCAGTAAGTAACAATGATATGTTTTCTAACGTGCAATGATTTTATGCTTCAATAGCACCTTCTAGAGGAGGATCACTGTGCTAGACAATCCGAGGGGAAAGACACACATTTTCCATACTGCAGTGCAGTGATATAAAGACAGAAACAAACAAAATGTGAGAACTTCTTCAGTGAAAACATATGAAAACCCTAGGAAGCCAGAACTTTGTTCCAGTTTGATCAGAACTGAAAAATGAACTTCCCAACTCCTTTGAAAAAAAGCATAATGGAATGCTCAATCACAGGAAGGGCTGGCATCTCTCTTTTGCCCTTCATCCAGTACTCACTGTTATCTTTTAACCTTCATTTGGCTCAACCCAAATGTACAAGAAACTAGGAGCCATTCTGGAGGCCCAAAAGCACTGTTTGACATTCTACACAGAGAACGTTTCCTTCCCAAGCTCTCTTGCATATCTTACAAACTGGAGCTCTAATGTAACATACTTAGCAGTGATTTGCTGTTCTACAGTCACATTGTGTTGAAGAAAAACAAAGAGCAGCCTGTGGGCGAAAAGACTGAGAAAAGGTCATAGTCCAGGTGCCACTGAATTCTGCAGGTGTTACCAGCATTCCTGATTTGTTTCTCAACCCACCAAACCCGCAATTCCCACTCAGTTGCTGATACACTTCAACGAGCAACCAGCTGCCCGCTGCAGGGACCAAGATGACATCATTCTCTGGGGGGAAACCTCTGCTTTTAGTCCTGAGTGAGTAAAGGGCTTCTACAGCAAGGAGATAGGCTGCATTGAAGTAAGTGTAGGAAAGACAAAAGACATCAGTCGAACTGGAGCAGGTCCTTGCTGTTCCCTGCACTTTAGAGGACAACGCCCAAACTGCTAAAGGCAGGACGTAAAGGGACATTGTTAATGGGAAAACCAAACACTAAAGTATAAAATTTTACATCTCCCTTTACTGTATGTAGAAAGGACAGCTTTATCCTGCTGTCGAGTGTGAGCCCTCTTTACAATATTAGGAAAAAGAAAAATCAGCAGAAAATGGCAGAAAAAAAGAACCAGAAATGCACTGCAATTCAAAACCAGGCCTGATGGAGAATCTCCTGTTAACATATTTCATCTACTTTATAACCCTTCTAGAGGAAGGCAGTAGTACAGTAATGAGGTTGAGCTGCAGAAGCCACGGAAAAGTTGAAATTTTACTGCAAATTCATATCAAAGGCCGCCTTCACTTGACCCAGTTATAAGCGGACAGCTGATCTTTTGGGACAGGTGATCATAGATGACTGAGCTTGATGGTAACCACACATCTCCCCAGTCAGCTACAAAAACTGATGACCTTTAACAACTCTACCCCAACAAGGCATCAAGATTCAAGGGTATTTGACTCTTCGACTCTTCAACTCTTATTTGGCCTTTAGAATTTGACTAGATTCTTAATTAAAAACGAATCCTTCTGATAATAGGAATAGTACCAATGACTGTGAAGTTCAAGGTAAAAAAAAAATAATCCATGTTTAATTTGTCAATAATAAAATGCCTTAAAGCAGTTGTAGCCAAATTTAATCAAAACATCAAATTCTTACCTTTGCTGCATCAGATTCTTTAAAGATCATATAAGGCTCTGCACACTCCCCAATATCTCCCTGCTGTAACACTTTTTCCAGCTGAGAAGGGAAAACAAGCCATTATAAGGACATGTATTCAGCAAGGGTTGTTAAATTAAACAAACACAAGGAAACAAAACCAGTCTTTCAAAATAGTTAAAGTTTTATTTCCCTTTATGAGACAGAGACCATGTACTGCATTTAAGCTGTTAGAACAATTAAGTTCCCAGATCTCCAGCTATAACTGAATCACAAGTGTAAAATATCAGTTCAAAGGGAACATATACCACTTCACTTTGGTTTGATCTGTTCTAGAGCCACTTTAGGCTCAGTTTTAAGGTCTTGAAGACAGCTTACACTGTCTTCAGCATCACCATTTTCAGAGGTCTGTTCTTGTTTCCATTCTCCATATTAAGGACCTATTGCAGCAGCATAAAAAGGTGACTCAGATGCACACAACAAGTGCTATTTGAAATTAGCATGTTTTCAAATCAAATAATGAAACAATCAAATAATTTAAGTCAGCAAAAGAATCGATGTTTGCTTCTGAAGTCTCCAAGCAACACAAAACTGCTTAGAAATATCTTCCCTATCACTGTTTCTTTCAGAAGCATCCTGGCCCTCCCTCCCACGCCAGCTGCTCTGCACATTCTGTTACTAGATTAGAGTATCTTGAAACTTCTCCCATGCTTACAAAGTGACTATTAGAAGAACTCCATAAGGCTACTACAACACAAAGAAAACTACTTTCCATCAAATCTTGCACTCCCTGGTGAGTTCACGCTAGCAATACCAGCTGTCTGAAAAGTGGTTTCCAGTGAGTAAGATCCACAAGAAAATTCACCCAGTAAGGCAGGCTATGCATCTGTTTTATTTATCCCTGACTACATCCTTTTCATCATCAAAACAAAAAATTGTCGAAGCCACCAGCTCCTCTTGGATCGCTGGTTTTACAAACACTAATGTGCAGTCACAAGCTCTTTTGGACTAATTCCCATCTAATAAATATGGGGTTCTTCCTCATATTTTGTAAAATCCAGAAGGGTGAATACATGTGCACAGATAGAACACGATTTTTAGAAGGAACTCAGATAATCATACCAAAAATTGGACATTAGAATATGTTCCAACACTACTGAAAGCCTTATTCTCACCTGAGACTGTTCTGTCATGCCACAAAGCCTTAATTAATTTTAAAAAGGTTATTCTTCATGAAAGAAGTTCATGAAGAACCTGCACAAAACCCAGTCAACAGGGGTCTCAAAACATCATGCTTTGCTAGTAGTTCAATGCCTGTAAACTGAAAGCAAATATTGAACTCCTTTTACAATAGCATGATTTCCATGCAGAGACCAGCCAAAACAGCTGATTCAAATTCCAATCTGAACTAGTAACATTTGTGCGCCCATTGAATCAAATGAAAGAAGAGTAATAACTTTTATCTTTGTATACTTTATTCCAGGAGTGACCAATGTGGCATTTTATTTCAGTTATGGATCTCACTCTCTTAGCAATTTCAATTCCTAAGGACATTTGAAAATCTGGCTTAAGGGCATGTATCATTTTTTTAAATGAGATTCAGATCAATATATATTTTTAAATCACTCACCTATCATCTCAAGGAGTCAGCACATTGTTTCAAATGAAAACCAAGGTCAAGCCCCAGAAAGCTGCTCTATATCAAGCAAACCTTTGTGCTCTTTTAAGTTTTACAATAATACAACAATGCACATCTCCACTGAACTGTCTCTATTACAAAGGAACTTAATGTACTGAGATATTCGAAATGAAACTGAAAAGAAACATAATTCTGTGGTGCCATTTTTTATGCTTTTGAGAACAGAATCCTGCTCTCCAAATGTAAATAAAAAGTCAAAGAGTCAGCCAGACTTGTTTACATTTTATTTTAAATAGAAAACAAGAGACAAAAGTAATGTAAATTTCTCTGGCATTTCTTACCTTTATTACCAGAAAGACATCTTGAGAGGGGTAAGTGATAGAAAAGATGGCAGATCTGGCCAGTGTGGATATAGCAGCAGGGGGGACATGTGGACGAAGCATTCCCTTCATTTGTTCAGAGTTTAAATCAAAGTAGAAATTTTCTGAAATCTAAGAAACAAGTTAGGTAGCTTCAAACATTAGTTTTACCATTTATTTTTGGTAAATTTTTCATAAACACAATTACAAAACATTACAACTAAAAAAAACTACTAACAGTGTCTCTTTTCAAACCTTGTACTAAAAGACGGAAAAAAAAAAAGCTCTTTTAATTAATAAATGAAGGCAGGACATTGGGAAAGGAGAAAGGAAAGGGAGCAAACAATCCACAATACCTATATAATTTCCTCCAGCTCCTACAAAGTATGTAGTTCCATCACAGGAGTAGGAATTACAATTGCTATCTGAATTGAAAATATCAAAATATCAAAACAGAAAATGACCTTTAAGATAATTCACAGAGAAAACAAAAACAAAAACATGTTGAAAGACAGTGAGCTTCTATACTGAAGCACCAAATCCTCCACTGTAACAAGTCTGCAAAGCCAAAATGAAATGTGAGCTGGTTATCAACAGCAGAGGTCACTAAAGAACTTACTACGTTAGAGACAAAAAATGGAGTAATGAGATGATAAAATCGGCTTATGAAATGTGATTTAAATATTAAACAAAGTTCACATAATATTCCGCATACTCTCATCTACATAACTTAAAACTCAATACATTAAATTCGAGTCTTAAAGAGATAAATGTCAAAATGCATATTTTTAACATTTTCTCTTTACTACTGCTAATATCTTGAATTAGGAAAACTAAGAGACTCTTCAAATATTAAATATAGAACATAAATAGGGGAATAAATGTATTTTCCATTTCCTGTAACTTAGATCTTGAAAAGACTCCTCAGTTTTGTTTTAATTTTAGTAATTTTAGCATGTGTTACTGTCTTGTGCATTATTAAAATGTTACTTGGACACACACCATGCAGAATCATGAAAAAGAGATTAAGAAAGTCATAAAAACTTAATCTAAATAAAATGTTTCAGTTACTTAAGTTCTCTCTGGGGAAGAGATTTTTGAAAGCCAAGATTGGACAATATATATATCCTGATTTCAGGCACTCACATATTAGATAATATTTTTAGAAAAGTGGTTATACTTCAACTGTTTTACTAAGCAGAAGAAGAATAGACAAGATGGTTCATGAAATGCCCTCATCATTCTTCCAACCACTAGTATGTCACTGTCTTCATACAAGTTTCTTTCCATAATTCATTCCTCCCTTTTTGTTTTTAAATATAGGTTTGTAATGCTTCAGCGGAAATGTCATCACTCAAGTAATTAAAAACCTACCTTTTTCTTTTCTTTAACATCATATAAAGCCAAGCTTGCAAAAATGGGTTCAATTTCTATTTCAAACCTTGAAAGAAAGAAACACATAAAATCAGCTAACCTACATTTTGTAAGAAAGAATAATCAACCCTCTCCCCAGATCCTTCCTGGGTGACAGCTGACCACTGTTCAGACGAGATGTCAGGAAAAGCTGGGCCAACCTAAGTGCCTGATCCTGCTGAAAAGGAATCTTGCTCCTCAATTTCTCCCCCCAACCCAGTGCTCCTTGTTCTGTATCTGCTCTGTGCGCTTCCACCAGGAAGAACATTGGTGCTCCCTGGACCTTCTAAAAACCATTTCGACTCGCTGACCCAACAGAAATGCTTTTATTTTCTTCAAGTGTCATTTGAAAGCTATGCAAAGCAATCTAACAGCGTCCCTAAAGGGAGAGGAACTATGACTTGGGATAGCTGGAACGTGCAGCTCCTCTGATTACCTGGAGAAGCTGCCTCATGTGCTGATTTACTTTGCTGACCTGTTGATATGGCTGAATGGTCAACCACTTGAACAATTTTCAACATTTAACTTCTGTCAGAAAATACCAACATCTCAAAAACTCTCTCAGAAAAGTGTTAGTTTTTCAGAGTAACCGTTACCAAGTATTTATGTTAATTGAAATGCTTCTGATGCAACGCTAACCTACCAACACAGCTAAACTTAGTAAAGAAGTTAAAGAAATTAAAAAGCATTCAAAACCTGTCCTTACACCAAATTGAGCATGGGCTGAAATGCATTCACCTGTCCACACATTCTCCCCCATGTCCAATCCCATGCACCCAGTCCTCACACAGAGCTCTCAGCTTTTTAGCCAGCAACTCTTTCTGCCAACAGGGAGAAGATCATACAGGACTGCACCATCAGACAGGTATTTTCTCTAGTTTTGCAACAAAAATGAGATTAAGCTGAAAATGCCCCTGCTTAGGTCATCTTAACCTTCTCCCTGAGGAAGGTACTATGTACTACTTTTTGTGCCTCTATGATAGCACGATCTTGGATGCTTGCTGTTACAACTCTAAATATGGTTTCAGAGATTATTGTGGCACACAAACAAGCAAGTACTTGGACAGATTTGCTATAAGTTTACAGTCAGCACAAGATGCTTAAATAGCAGAAATCATTAATTTCCAGCATCTAACTTATTTATGCTAAAGACACCATCTTTTGAAGAGAAAGCTGCACTGCTACTGCATATTATGTTGTTCCAGTTCATAAAAGCCTGCAAAATCAGTTCATCTCTATGACTATATTAGGTCCTGGAGTACTCTATGAGCAGGAGATATGTCCCACACATATATCTCAGTTATGAGCCACAATGTAGTCTAACTGGAGCTCTCTAATAAGAAGGGTTGACCTAACTGAGGACACAGAAGATGAATACAGCAGTGTGGAAAATCAGTTTTGTACTTTATTTCTCCAAGGGAATAACAGTAAAATTTTACCTTGTGTTATTAGAGAAGAGTTATAGGCAATGAACCAGCTGCAGGTAACCCTATATTCAGGAGCTCCAGTTCATTAAACTTGTTTAACAGGTTTCTATTCCTCCAGTTAATGCTAGCTGAGTATATAAAGTCTTCATTCTTAAAGGGACACAGTCAAGGTTGCTGAGCTTAAACTTCGGCAAATCTTTGGTAGTCTTATGCTTTAAAGCTTAAGCACTTTTAATCTTTCCCCCCCACCTCTTAAACAACCTTGTTACAGAGCTGAACATATGTGACTGGCCAGCTTCAGAGCCCTGAAGGTGCACAGTGAAGCACCCACGCTAGTAACATGGAACAGGTAGTGCTACAGACCAGCCGAACAGCAATGCCAACAAAAGCCAAGGAAGGTGAACGCCTTCTATATTACACCACTGAAGAAAGTTTTGAAGATAAAACTGTCTGACGCACTGTGTTGTGTAACTTATCCTTTACAGAACTAACTTTTAAGCCTATGACCAATCAAACAATGTCAAATCCCTTCAAGGGTAACACTCAAGGCAGCAGAGTTATTTCAGATGCATGTGGATACAACACAAGATTTCAATTCTTAGGTTTGGTAAAGCACCTGTCTGTTGAAGCGATACTTACTTAAGGGACAAGCACTTCACCAGAAGTCTTTGCCCAAAGTGTTCTTTCGGTACTTCAGGGACACTAAGTCGTTCTATAGGCTCCTCCTGAAATTTGTCACAGGACAGCAATTTAGAGATACAACACTTGTACAAACCACAAATACCATTACGAACCAAACATTATGTACCACTATTTTTTATAAGACAATAACACCAACTTACTAGCATGCTACATTCAGCAGCAGCTATAAATATGCTAAATTAAATCCCTTTAATGTTTCTACATTCTACAGGATTGCATAACCATAAAGGAAACAAAACCCTCAAAAAGTAACATCTATGACAAGACAATACTAAAAAACACATGACCCACAAAATACCCAAAGTTGTCATGGACATTAAACAAAGGTGATCTTAACTCCTTTAAATCCATGGCAGGCTGACAATCTGCACATTCCTCATATCCTTCACTTCTTTTGTCTTGCCCAGTTGCGCATAAAAATACCTCATCTGGTGCTGGATGTAGTGCAAAAAGCTCCTTATGCCTATTGGACTTCCTCTGATCTTCATTGTGGTGGTCAATCTCTTCATTTGGGGTTCGGTCCAGCAGATTTGGGAGAAGGGCATCTGGAAGGGAGTTCTTCAGATCAAAAATACTGCATGCCCAGCTGCCCCGGGGAGTGTCATCAATTGACATTGAACGTCGTTTAAGGTCATCCTAAGATTCAACAAATTAAAAGCAACTTACAACGGGAAAGAGACTGCACTTTTAAAATGTGACTATAAATTAGGTTTTATGTAGCAAGGTTTTAAAGGTACATTACTTGTTCATCCTGGTAACTGTTGCCATCTGGAGCTTCATCAGACTCAAAGATCTGTTTAGGAAGCCCCTTTTGCCTCTCCTTCTGTTTGTCTAAGGTGTTGGGATTAAATCCAGTTCCGAGCTTGTGATATCTGAAACAAAGTATTTCAAATGCATTCTTAGCATCCTTTTTGACCCCAAACCCTGAAGCAGAATTGCAGAACAAACCCAGTATTATCCATGTGGGTCCTCTCAAAGCACGAACATCTCTCTGCAAACAGTATTTCCAGTCATCCTCCACTGTAGCTGGGTAATGATCTGACAACCAGTATTCCAGTACTACAATGTGACTCTGTTCAACTATAAAGCAAGCCTGGATGATGCCAAAGAAGTGTTATCAATGGCCAATTAAGGTCATCATAAAATGTGTGATTGTGATGACAAGCTTAACAGAGGCCAAGAATATGGGGACTGAAGGCCAGTGGTTCTGCCGGAGCAAGAAGTGATGTGGAGCAAAATACCAACTTCAGGTAGAACTGTATGAAGCACAGAAGACCTGAGACCCTCTGGAAAACACAAGACTTTCTGACTCCGACTAAAATAAGCATCTTCCTAGAGCACCTTTATAGGCAGAAATGGGTCCTTCAGAGCTTTCTGGTGTGTAAGAGCGCTTGCTAGTAAACAGTCTGTCTACTGTTGCTGACAAAATCAGATCTCTTTGACCAACAAATCATTGGATAACAAATGGCACCATGTCTGTATTTATACATACATATCACAACAGCCACAGTTTCCTTACAATACACACTCTAAGTCAGCTCCCAAAGTAGCACTGGGGTCACATCTAGAACTAATTGTTCTTATCCTGCCCTGTCACTACAATTACCACAAAAGGATGCACAGACATGTGAAAACCATTGGATGTGCTAGCAGTGAATAACCAAAGGGAGGAGAAAAAGGAGGAAAGCATTTTCCTTGCTAGGTTATGATGCCTGAGAGCTGAACTACCCATATATTCCTCATCTGGATGTCTGCACCAACAAGCATAAATTCATTCTATATCAGACCTGACTTCAGAGATGTCTGCAATTGTTATCACCACTGGTCTAGCAGACAGAAATCACAGCATAAAGCTGAAATAAGAATATGCTACTTTTTTTTTCAGGCCAGGGAAGAAAATTTGTTTAACTTTTCCAATTATTATACCCAAGCAAAAACTGCTATGAATGTTTACAGTAGTGCCTCTCCTCCTCTGAAGGTGCAAGAAAAACTCTGACTGTAGTTCAAAAGCACTCATCACACCTTCAATCCACTCGGGCAACTTTGATGTTGTTAGCTTCATGCCTTCCCTGACACAGAAGGCAACCTGCAGCTGATCTGCAGAGGACAGAACACTCTCCTGTCTCCAAATAAATCTCTCGGTGCAGGAATCAGCAGAAAGTCACTGAGCACCAAGAGGTGTGCTGGCTGGGTGGATAACCCTGTGCCTTCGAGACCTCTCTCTTGGGTTTCTTTCTGGTTTGGATTTGTTTTTTTTTTTCTGGTATGAGATTACAAACCACATTTTTATTAGGTCATCTTAGC
Organism: Tapera naevia; assembly: GCA_033556795.1. Classification (NCBI taxonomy): domain Eukaryota; kingdom Metazoa; phylum Chordata; class Aves; order Cuculiformes; family Neomorphidae; genus Tapera; species Tapera naevia. The sequence goes on from JAUMJJ010000113.1 coordinate 7,777,600, forward strand.
ACTGCAAAGCATATCTTCAGCATCTCCTGAAGTGGTTCTCAAGACAACATTAAATCAGTGAATTGTAGCAACTGCCACAAGGGCAGAGCTGTAGCTGTAGTTAAGTCATTTGTAGGTGATGCACATCATATGGATCACTTACTCCTTGACAGTAGCTCTTGAAGTCATTGGACTTCAATCACGCAAGAGAGTGGATATTCCAAGTAAAGCTACTCAGAAACCCTCCTGCTAATTCACATAAATTAATCAATGTACGCACATTCTCTAAACTGTTAACTCGTTAGACAAATGTTGTGATAGTTCAAATATTAACAACTATTTCTTTAAATTGCATCCTTCCTTGAAGTCTCTTTCGGAACAAATGAACGCTGCAGAGGGCACAGTGTCTATCAGGTGGTTGTGCCTGCACATAAATCTTACATTGTTACAAAAGTTATGCAACTTGTCTCTAAAAAGAGCTAAAGATATACAGAACAAAGAAAGAAACAAATGTTGAAAGTATTTTTACTTGCTCACATTCCCTAATTTCTCTACCATTCTAAAGGAGCAACTGTTGACTAAAATGTCCTAGATTTTCAAGAATGTCTCAAGGGGTTTTGACGTCCAAGAAGGGATTTTCAAAACAGAAAGCATCATTTCAGCTAAACAGAAAGCACCAGTTCAGCTGAGCTGGGCAACTAAAAGCCAGGACACATGGAATCAGTAGCCATGACAATAATTTTTCAGCCTCCTCATACCAGCTAGCCATTCTTCAAAAATTTAGAAACAAAATCAAACTGACAAATATCACAACAAAACTCACTTTCTGTTCACAATTGCCCAGTCTTCTGTGTAACTTCTTACACAGTCCCTCACATGAGGGTCCATCTCACTGTTGAAAGAATAAAAACAAACACCATCACAATCACAATAATGACTTCTTAAACACACGTATTTCCACTTTGGCTTGTATTTAATCTTTCAGGCTTTTACAGAGGAAAATTCCAGGCTCTATCCTTACAGATACTCAAATCCAGAACAATTAATTCCCTTGAGCAAGACATCACTCTGTCACCTCCTACCTCTCCTCAGGCACAGCCGACACAAGTGTACGACACTCCCGGGGGGTGTACACAACCTCAATGTCATCGGGAGGAAACTCAAGCAAGTCTCTCAAGGGTCCAGATTCCACTGCAATTGGGTGTGTAATAAGGTAGTCCTCCAACTCAACCGGGTCCACTGCTTCTGTAAGTGGTACCTGGGAAAAGACAAGCAATGGAAGGGTCTTGAAAAAGAAAAATCACATGCAAATATTCCACTTCCTTTATTAAATAGGCACTTCTGCCTTGTTGAGGAAACTTGATCTAACATCAGATGATAATTAACCCCAGCGGTGTTAACTAATACACATCACAAAGCTATTTTTCATGCCTTATCTTTTATCTGACATTTCTCTGAATGTTACTTTGATGAACACCATCATCACTCAGAAAAAATACAAATAAAACAAGTATTTTCACCTATTTTCAAGAAATTCATCAGTTTGCATGGAAAGAAAATGTAGCACTTTTTATTTCTCACGTGTATGACTTTGGATTTGGTTTTACCATGCTCTATTCACAAAGGGAACCTTCACCTGATCCAAGATGCAAGAATCTTTCCACCTGCAAGCATGGACCCCAGATGGGAATCCAGAGCAGAGGCTGATTTACCAAGAACTCAGGAAGCCTCAAAACTCTAAAACACTAACATTATTTTGAATTCAATCACTTCTCTGGGGAATACAAAACACAATGTTTGTCCACCACAGGTACAAGGTTAACCACCTCTTCTCCCTGATATTAGGACCTTTAGTGCCACGATGACTGCCCCCAACAGGACACAAAAAAAAGCATCTTTACTGGGCACAAAGCTTGCACCTAAAGCAAAAAGAATGACTGAACATGCACACATGAAGGAAAACAGTAGATTTCACTGGCAGCACTGATCTCACCCTAAAGTGAGTCTTTTTTAGATACATGAAGAAAACACAAATTGCATGAACTGGATACTCACTCACATTGCATAACTGTGTAGTTATGCATATGTATGTTATATAAATACATATATATTCTGATATGAGATCATTATGCAATGAGGCTGTACATAGACACAGATATTAAGTAACGCTCAAGTTCTGAGGAACCTGTCTCTACAGCAGTTGACAGATTTCCTAGAATTCCCTGGCACATTTCAGTGAGGCTGAGTCACAGAAACATACCAAAATTCAGCAATTTTTGTCTACTACTTCCTCTTTCCTGTCATCCAGATGATTTCTGTGGGACAGTGAACTATCCTGTAGCTTCTTTCCTGTTGGAGATGACTTGAAAAATAACAGACTACTGAAGTTTTCAATGTGTTTCTCAAAAAAAATGCTATACTAATCCCAAATTCTAGTTGTCAAACTTCTATTGCCAAAAAGTTCTGAAATTAATCAGTTTTTTAGTCAAGGAAAAAGACTTGGCTGACACAGGGGGTATTGAAAGAATCTCTCCTACCAGAGCCAAGTTCAATGAATACTGTAATTTTTTTAAAATATAGAAGGCAAAACCTTCAGCATAAAAATGCATGACTCCAGGAAAGTCAGGTGAGTATGACCAGATGAATTTATGCCAGATAAGAATCTGGTCCACCAAAAAAATAGCATGTCTAGTAACTCAGTATTTAGTTCTGCAGTTTAGGTAAATGATACAAATTAATTTCTGTGGAAGGAAAAGAGGCACCACCATGATTTATTTAATTTTGTTACCATAACCCTTTATCCCTTTCTAATCCTGAACTCTTAAAACGGAGTTAAAGTATGTGAGAACTTTTGAAGAAACAAACCAGATACTTTTGTTTTCATCACTGAAAAACTCACAATGAGCAGAACTTGTTATTGCTCTTTCACACAACTCAGTTAACATGTCAGCACCTCACGCTATCTGTTTCTTCCATCCAGATAGACCAGTGCCATTTGGCACTAGGTAACTGTTAAAATGCACAGCAGTGAAGCGAGACAGTTTATTATTGAGGAATTGCTAAAAGTGCATGTTTTTTTCAGAAGAGCTGCTGCATAACACTACTGTTACTTCGTGTGCACATAATCCTTTCCACGGATAAACCTCAAACCCAAAGAAAAGTAAGAACCCAGAAATGGAGACTCCTTGCAAATGAAGATAAAAATAACAAAATCAATGTGCAAAAGCCCCAGAAGCACTGGGTAGCAGAGATGCTGGGAAAAGGCACATGGTCCTGCCATGGCCAGTCCAGAGTGCGATACATCAAGAGTGAAAGCACTCTTGGTGGAAGAAGGCCAGAGGGTTAAGGTATACTCAGAGAGTGACTTAAGGCTGCTTAACTGACCCTATTTTTAAGCCCTAACATTTTAAGACTTACTTTTACTCCTCCTGCTGACCTCCCTTCCACACTGGCAGCTCCACTGTGGAGGGACCTTCAAGTGCATCTGCTCAGCAAAACTGAGTTGCCCATGCAAGTGTTGTGTTTCAATTAATGTGAACTCATTTACCTGTACATCTCCCCAGACTAACGAAGAGGAACCCCTTCCTCATTCCTTCTGACCCTTCTAATCCCTTCATCATAATAAACATTAGAAATCTACAACAGACAAAACTACAACTACAAACAGAAAACCTGTGTATTAATGCAGAGCTAGGGGTAATGCGCAGGACAGAGTAGGCACAGGGCAGAGAACACCACTACCAAACCCATCATGCTTCCCAATCCCTGGCATTCTACATCTCAGATTTCACTTGTCCAACTAGATCGTTGCAATGTATTGGACAAAAGATGAACGAACTGGCTGCACTAGTGAAACTGTAATCCTGAAAGGCAGGCGCAGGGCTTATGGGGCTACCCAACACCAGTTCCCGGGTCTCCACTCCAGGGGTTTCCAAGCCCTTCATACATCCCAGGATTACGCCCAAGGCTGCACTTCACAATTTTCTAGTTTGTCTCTTTGGATAACTATTGTACCATGAAGATGTAAACAAACATAAAAGTCAAACCCAGAAGCTTGTATTAGACTCACCATCTGTGCAGCCAGAAATACTGTCTAGCACCTGAGTAAACAGGCCAACATAAATTCATGGTTATGAAGAGGAACTACTTCGTGTCAGACTATTGGCAGATAAAAGGCAAGCACTTTATTTTAAGCTTTAGATATTTGTGGGGGAAGAAGTGATGAAAGAGGAGGAGGGAATAAGGATGAATAAATGCACCAAAAGGAAAATGAACCCAAGTGATATCCCAGTGTCTGAACTGAATCACGACAGCTCCACTTCTGACTCTCACTGCTGATGACTTAACCTTTCTTCCATCCTGCTTTACACTTACTGCATCCCTCTGAAGTCGTGGACAAGACCAAGAACTGATACAGTATACAAGGTGTTATTTCTGTGTTATCTGGCCAAAGCATCACTCACTTGAATTTGTCATACCAACTGCTCACATCAAACGTGTGCACTGAAGGAGCTGGACGAGTTCCAATAAAGAGGAACCTTTCCTCGTTCCCTCCAATCTTTCTAATCCCTTCATTACCAGGTTACCTGCCTCACCATCCCAGTCCCACCACCGACTGAGGAGCAGAACCTATTTTATCATCTCACCTCCAAGTCTCCAGGCCCAGTGTACCTCCTCAGGACACCAGGAAAAATGAGCAGGCACCCAACAGCAAGCTTGCCATGCCTATTAGGATTGTGATATGTTCTTAGTTTACAGAAGTTCCACCCTCATCCTTGGGTACTGCTGTGACACACAGCTGATCTCCAGACAATCACAAGAACAGCAAGTCCCACTTTTAGCTGCATATTAAAAGGTTTTGAAATCAGCTGCAGCAGAAATGGGGGAACAGCTGAGGAGCCATAAAGCTGTCCTCTCACACAGCCTGGCTTGCTGGCAGGCTGCAGAGAGAACTGCATCTTCCTAGTGACATATAATCTTCACCCCACTTCCAGGAAACGCCTTTTCAATTCCTCCCTTTAACTCCTAGATGCAACAATAGGCACCTCCTCCACAAAATGCAGTTGTTTTCTCTTTATGAGGGTTCCAAAGGCACAGGAACGATTTCAGTCCAGTATTTGCAAATCTGCAGTCCACCTACCAACCAGCCAGTAAAGCTAATAGGGGTTACTGGAGCACTATTGTGAGAAATTGCTGACAGGTTGTCTGCTTCTTCCAAGAAGAGTTTATTAAGGCCTTCTGGAAAATGCAACAGTACAGGAGCTCTGACCACCTCCCCAGGGAGGACTACGGAATAGCCTAAATTAATGGCAAATACACACTAAAAATATGCAAAAGGAAGTCTGCTCCTCAGAACCACAATTACTGCGCTTTTAAAACACACTCCTTGATTTTGTACAGCCTGTATTTACAGATCAAATGCTGAACAACCTTTCAGGCAATTCCTTAAAACACCTTTCACTCAGTCTTTATCCCAGGATCAGATACTGCCACCTCAGGGCAAGCACTATTCAGGTGCTATTAAAATGAATAAGACTATGTCAGGAGAAAGGGGACCACTGGGTATAAGTAAAGGGGCATATCCTGCTCCCTGCCAACTGAAACAGCCAACTTAATGCACTGATAGACTGAAAGTACAGAATAAATCAAATGGGACTCTCTTTCAGACTAACTCAGCCCAATTACCCCAAATCAAACACACAGCTTGTAAATAATAATTCTGCATATCCATGTGTTTAACCTGACCATAGACACATGCTCTGTCAGCTTAACAAAAAGGCCAGCCTCACTGATTTGGCTTAAACAAAACATTAAACGCATGTGTTCCATAGGTGTATCTGCATCATTGCAGTTACGGCTCTCAGCAGTTGCACCATGAAACCCTATTTCAAAGTTTTACAACTCTCCTGCAACAAGGACAGTCAAGCTTTCTTCTTTAAGGCTGTGTTATTCTTCACTGTTATATCCTCTTAAAAGCTTGAAAATAAAATTTCGTTTCCTATTGACTTCGTCCTTCTCTAGACAGCAAACATTGTATTTTGCTGTAGTTTTAGTGCACTGCTAGCCAAAACATGTCTCTGTCCTATTTATGCCCTTCTTCTGAGCACCCACCTGTATCATCATCATCAGTTACAGAAGAAGCCTCTGCACAAATCTGGTGATGGAGGCAGGAGCCTCTGTTATGGGAGGTGGTATAAGTCCAGGGACAGTAACACAACCCTCCACTCACTTTAGCCAAGCATCTCACCCAAGCACTACAGGAGCAAAGAGCTAACACAGAGTGAAAGCTACCCCCAGGGCACCATGCTGCAAGGCTGATGGCTTATTCCAACCACCAAGGAAGCAAAAAAACAAAATCCAAAGGGCAGATTTGTAGTAGACCTGCTCTGTTGTGGCATTCCTGAGAACAGACAACTGCAACCAGCTGCCTGGTACACAGAGTAGATCAAGCAGGACCTTCTGAGTACTCCAGCAATCGGAGGTTTGCCAAGCGGTGGTGCTTGCCGTGTACAGCTGACAGGAAAGTTGGTAGCAGCCACGCACAGGAGTTCAGCAAGCAGAAGTGCACATGGCAAGGTAATTCAGAAGGCAGCAAGGATGCCCCATTTACAAAGGCCATGGGGATACTTGTCATAGATGCACTTTTCCATCACATTCATGCAATGACCAAAGGATAAGTATTTAATTAACATGCCATTTAATTAGCCATCATTACACACCCTTGCCTGAACAGCCTCCCCATCCAGTTTGCTGCCTTACTGAACCAGGTACACCTATGCCAGCAGTATCTGAAGTCTAAAGGTCTGCTCTCCTGGGCACCGCATGGAAGCTCAATAAGGGATCACAGTAGCAACTAGGGCAGAAAAAGGGACAATTATTATCTCCATCTCACAGATACTGACTAAGCACAGACTTAGTCCTGTGTAGATCACTGCAGTGTGCCCTGATGTCTGCAGATATTCATTTTTTTTGCTGGAAGGCCTTTAACCTACACTTTCCCTACACAAAAAGCTCAGCAGAAAGGACATATTATAGATCCTGTTCCAGAAGTTTGTTGTCTAAAACTTGCACATGCTGTACTGAGCACCACAGCAGCCTTGTGGAACACGCACTAAGCAACACACTCAGATCCCAGCTATGATTTTACAGATTCTTCCAACTAGCTTATGTCAGTACAACCATGAAAAGTGCCGTGTCTCTCACATTTCCCTCTCTGTCCCTCACCTCTGCCCTCCCAAGATGCTTATTCTCACGGGGAGCCACAACAGAATTTCAGATGGTTATGACGTGATGGCTTTATAGGATGCATCTGGCAGAACAGGGATTTGAACCCAAGCTGCTTGTGGCCAAATCCAAGACCAATCTTCCTTTTATCTAAAACAAGATGCATAATTCCCAAGGGCAGAGACCCAGTCTCTGTGAGGATCACAATACGATTTGGGGCCCAGTCAAAATGAAAACAGCAAAGACTGGAAGGTTATATCTCATGCCCCCTGTGTGGGAGTAAAATTCTCTGCAAGGACATGATAAGCAACCTTGAAAAATTAACCTTGCAGAACTCCTCATCACAGGAAGGATCCCAACTACTATTTTTACTTGGCAGCTAGGCACTTCTTCAAAATCAGGGTGACATTTCTTGCCAGTTTTGAAAGTAGGACAAAGTTCCATTTTAACTTCAATACCTGCTTAAATATTAAACAATTTATAATGTGCTAAAGCTGTAACAGATTGCACCAAAGCTTCCAATTCTAAATTAATACCAGCTTCCCACCCACTGCCTCCCTAGGCAAAATCTTGGAAGGAAAGAAGGAGCAGATTAACATTTCAAAGCTGAGCCCCAGCCTTCCCTCAGCTATCACTAGGTCTCCAGGGCAAACAGTCACTTCCTGTGTTGAGCATTCAGGAATGCAGATGGCCTGTTCTTGCTGTGGCAAAATCCTGACACCCTTAAAGGGATACTGGTATCTCAGGGAACTGCAACAGGAGGTACATCTCATGTACCCTAGGAAGGGCTCAGCGTAAATCCCAGAATACAGGAAATGTAACACACTAAAAGAAAATAGAATTGCAGGTTAAAGAAGGTAACGGTTGAAGGAAATATACTGCTAAACGGAGGCACCAGATATATATTTAAGTGTCAACTACAGGCCATAGTCACTCTTAAGAGGTTTTGAAACAAGTAGTGCAATGTTATCCACTGACAATGTTTAAGTAATTAAAAAACATGCTTTACTTGCATACAATCCTATTTCTTTCACCTAAACAGTTACTCCAAAAATGGTCGTGACTGGATTTCAATTCTAGGAGTCACATATTTGCCTACTGCCATGACTGCATCTCAGAAAACCCAAACCTCTAATTTCATATGCCTGATGACTGGTGAGCACCCAGAACTCCTGCATTTAATTTTTTTGGCTGCTTTTATGATACATGGAAATATTCAGATGAACCAAAGAGACTCCTAAGCAATCTCTGCTTTTCATCAACCACAGGCAGCTACCAACCATTAACAAGGCTGACACCTCCCCAGCCATAAAGCGCAGCCATTACCTCCACATACATGCGTACTGCCTCTGGAATGCAGTTCCCTATCTCCTGCTCTGCTGTAGCTCTTATTACTACTTTTGCGCGGTGTTTTGAAAGATGTAATTACTATAGAGAATAGCTGATAGAAGTCCCTCGTTTCAAATTGTGAATGCGACTAAAAAATTCTTGTAAGCATTCTCTGTTAAGACAAAAAAATTGTTTTAGAAGTAGTCTGAAGTCTCCACTTTTAAGATCTGAGAAGATTTAGATTCATTTTATAGACAAGCGCAGTGATCTGCAATGTGAATCAAATTCACGTAATATCACAATGCCAGAAATGGGAAAAGCCTCTAAGGAAAAGAAAGAGTTGTAAATATACCTACCTAAAGAGAGATCCTACATAGAACAAGTATTAGCCAGTCACAATACCCGTCAGATGTTGTATGTACAAATATTGCCAGGTTATTTGCTATTATAATTGGTTGCTGATGTAAGAAGCCATTTGGGTATAGAAATATTAATATTAAACAGAGATTAATTAGTTATCTGGGAATACTAAAGCAATTTTTTACCAACCCAAGAAAGATACGAGTTATGTCTCCAAGGATGGGTAAGAAGAAAGACAATATCTTCTTCGATGACTGAGAATCATGTAATTTCACCAAAAGAGTATCTGAAGAATGTGAAGACTTTGATATGGCAAGCGCTGATACTGATCTGGATGAGTCACCCTCTGATAAAGTGCACCACAACTGAGAGCACAGAGTCTGAGACAACAAAAACACCAAAGCTGTATTATTAAAGAAATGAAAAAGCACCCACCCAGTACCGCTAGTCCAGGTAACAAAGACATGGGTCTCATTCCAATCAGCTTAGCGCTAAAAAGGCTAACCATGCACTCAAGCTGCCTTAGGACTGTGAGACCGCGAGTGCATGCAAGCAAAGGAATTGTCATAGCAGTCCATCTACACCTTACACGTTCCTTTGCCTCTGACATGGGCTTTCTCCTTCATGTGCTCTCATGCTGGTACCAAAGTACGCTCTGCCAGCTCTACTGAGCCCACAGCCAAGCACCAGCCAGACAACGCAGAAGGAGAAAGCAGCTGTGATTTAGCATCACAAAGCAGCAGCCCTCAAATGCACAACTGGTGCTGGAACAAGGGCAGCATTTCGTGAGAGACTGCAAGCAGACCAAAAGGGACTTCAGTCAATTTTTACACTGCAGTTTGAATCCAATATTAAGATTTTTTTGCAGTTTAGGAAATTAGCAGCATTTCCACTAAACATCCATTTGCTTATGCATTTTATTCCTGAAAAAGATTTGTCATAGCTAACTTTAATACACAAAGACTAGAATTTAATGGTATTTTCAGATTCTAAGTATTTCTTAAAAGGCCTGTCATGAAACACAGAATCACAGAATGGTTGGGGTTGGAAGGGCCTTCTGGAGCTCATCCAGTCCAAGTCCCACTAAAGCAGGTTCACCTACAGCTCATTGCACAGGAATGTGTCCAGGCAGGCTTTGAATACCTCCAGAGAAGGAGAATCCACAAGCTCTCTGGGCAGCCTGTTCAAGTGCTCCATCACCCTCACAGTAAAGAGGTTTTAGTTTAGGTAACTGAATTTACTAGGTATAATGGCATTTAGTTAAGATTAGTTCACTCTGCTAACATATAAACTAGTTAAGTTATTGCAGATAAATGAGACTCAGCAACCTTTCAATGGGTACCAGACTCACCAACTTAACATACAAAATGTTTGTGACCTCTGCAACAGGACTCATTACTGATTTAGAAACCATACATAGCACTTTTCATTTACTGAAGAAATCGACTGCACCAGAGCAGAGTTTACCGTGAGTAATCCCTACTGGGAGGAGGAAGGGAAGAGGATGTGGATGCCTCTCCCATCCTCTGCTCTCTGATGAGAATAGGCCACTCAGCAAGGCAGCGCAAAACCTCCAGGAAATACATATAATGCGAGTCACTATTAAGCCTTAATCAGCTTTGTGAGAGCATTAAGACATGGCTCAATCTCCCTTTCATTTTAGCAATTTTAGTGATAAAATTACTTGTCTCTGATCACTTCAAAATGCCCTTTTCGATGCCACATAGGATACTGTCATATTTTCTCTTGTAGTGCTTTCCACTCATTTGCACAAATTATTTTTTCTTCTTCTTCTAAATAATGCTAAAATAAACAATGAAAATATACAAAATCACCTGTATTCTCCTACTGAATAATTAGAGACTATGTTTGAATACACAACCAAAGTCTGACGTCCAATAAATCCAAGACAAAGCTTCAATTAGCCCAGATAATGCCCATAAACCCAGCAGTGCTTTACAAAGATATGTAAATGTCAGCACCTTTATTTTACATGCAGAAAATGGAGTGCTGAGAGCAGAAGTGGTCAGATCACATAATGTCCAAGAATCCAGACCCCTTTATACCCACCCTAATTAGCATCTCTTGTAACAGCATTGCTCCTCATACTAACATTCAACTATGCCATAACATACACAGACAGGAAATATTACTCCTAATTCTTTGAAAACAGCTGTGATTTTTCTCCAGAACAACTGGGTATACATTCATTCTCCTTATTTGCAAGTGCTGTGAAATGCTGCTCTTCTAATTAAAACACATCTGAAGATTAAAAAAAAAAATTTAAAAAAATCATCTTTTCTTGGGAAAAAAAAAAATCAGGTTCTGGACAACGACCAAAACCATTTCATTGACTATCTTTGGCACTCAAAACTATTTAGAAATGCAAGATTTTATAACACTTCATCTAATTTCAAAAAGATAAATATCATTAAGCAACAAAAGCTGCTGAATACACAACAGGACACAGAAACAGCTGGGCTACAATTGAAGAGAGGTCCCAGCACCCAGTGAGCATTTTCCGTCCTTTGACATCAGCTGCCCTCATAAAAGGACAGCGCATAGAGGGAAATAAATGGACTACAAGTCCATGTGCGGATACAAACCAAAACTCCGCTCTTCCTACACCAAAACAGCCACTAAACAGCAAACTAGGGCACTCCCACCAAGATTCAGAGAAAGCATTGCATCACTTCAATAGTAACTCATGCTAATCTCTGACAATTCACAATACAGCTTCATCCAGGTGAAACCACTGCATAGATGGGGAGAGAGGAATCAGGACTCTGCCCCACAGCAGTGTGTAGCAGTGAGCAGAAATGACCAGGGTGAGAGAGGTGAGCAGGCAGAGTTAACAAACAGCATAGCACAAGAGGATGCTCAAGAGAAAAAATAAACTTGGATAGAAAAGAAAGCTGTTAGTCACCAGGGATGATAATAGCCCACAGTAAACACTCTGGTTCATCAAATAAACAGATCAAATACCCCATCCTGCAACATGTTGGGGAATTCTTTGAAAAGAAGTGCAAGCTTTCTGCTTTCAGTGCAACTCAGTCAGTAAGTCAGTAAGTCTGGTGGGAGCTGGAGAAGTCCAGGCTCCCACGAGAGAATACTGAAGGATTTCACGCATCAAAGAGGAGCAGAGCACATGGCTTACAATCCAGAACATGAACAGGAATGTACAAATGCACACTCAATTTATCAGTGGATTTAGAGAGACTTGCAAAAGTAACTACTAAAACCAGCAATAAACTGTCAGTGCCTTCTCTTTTGGATTTCAAAAATAAAAGCTCAGTGCTGCAAGGACTACATCCCATGAGGAGTCCCAATTCAGCATGTTCAGCTAGACAGGAAAAGCTTCTGAAGGATTTGGACCTGTATTTTTGGTTTGAAGAACATGCATCATCTACTCTTAAAGTGGCAGAAGGGTGAAGCCTGACAATAATAAACTGCAAGCTCCCGTATAGTCATTTGAAAGCAGTGTCTTCTCCCCAGCTCCACCAGATACTAAATTAGAAACAGTTCTGGCAACATTTTGTCTCATGCTTGTGAAGTAAAAGGAAGGAGACTTGTTAAAAATCAGCTGAGAGTTTTTTGCATTTATCCTAGGTTCAACCACATGCAAGCCTGTTGAGCGTGAATAGTCCCTGTCCCGGTTTCAGACAACAAGAAACAAAAGGCCCAACCAAGCACAGCACCAAGAGCCCTTCATTCACAAAAGCACACATTTCCCCACAAAAAATGTCTATGTTGGACTCTGTGTGATGACTCTTAGAACTACCATAAGCAGCTGGCAATCGCCAACACAGAATCAGTGTAGACCTTATCTGGATCACAATTATCTATGGAAGCGGTCGATACTTATGAGTAAGTTGCACTGGATAAGAGAGACCACATCTGCATTCTCATTCAAAGTCCTCCTTTTCCACACCGCAGGCTCAACAGTGCAACTTGCTGCCCTATGGAAATACTCACATAAAAATCGATCATACGATCTTATTAATATCCATTCATTTTAGAAGGAATGTCCTATTTAAACCCACACCGTGCACCATACTCTTGGCTTTCAAACCAGTATGGCTACACAAAACTGCCATGCAGATTCAGGGCCTTCTATTTCTTTGCTGTAAGAATGCAACAACAGATAAACTTCTGAACTTTTCCAGAGCAAACAGCTATTTCACCTTCACAGCAGTAATGCTTTCTCTTTGCATAATGCTTGTTATCAAACCAGAATATACAGGCATAGCAGATTCTGATGGATGCCTAAGGGAGAGAAATTAACCCAAAATTCAGAACAAGTGAACCTCTGTATTATTATACAGCCTCAGGATACAGACTCATGACTTAACTAAATATACTTTTCCTACAGACTATCTCCTACAAACTATCACTCCATGTTAATCACGCTTCTGAAGAGCATCTCTGCTCAGCACAGAATTTAATATGACAAACTAGGAGCTAATCACATCAACCATCACGCAATGCAGTTTGATAGGAAAGGCTCTAAGCCTCCTTCCTGTTAGCATGACCTTTTCCAGGATTTGTATAGATTTTTGCATATACTTACTAGAAAACACCCCAGCAACAGGAAAGATGCAATGGCTGAACAGATTGCTGAGAATGCTGTGACCACCAAAAGCATTAAGAATCACATGTGCAAATCAACAGGACTGAAGTTTTGAGGATGAATGCTTTCAATGAAGGCAGAATGGCAAAATCTTAGAAATGGGCAGAAAAAGTGGAAGAGACAATTCAAATCAAAAGGAGGTGATACAAGGAAAAATGGGTATCAAAGATACGGTGAACTGAGGATGCAGCTTGGAGAGGTACACAGGAGAAGACCTCACTTTATGAAAGCAATGGGGAGAAGAAGGGCAATTAGCCCAACTTGCTCCAAGATGACACCCCGTGTGATACAAGTGTAGCACAGAAGCTTGTGGGATGGACATCCAAAGGGTTCTTCAAAAGTAGGTGTCTATTCCTCAGCTATCCATTGCTGCAGGGAATTAGATTCAATAACCCTGAGCAATGTATCTAGAGCATGCAGCTAACAGCAGGGGTCCCTCCCTATTACCTAATACTGTATTATGCAAAAAGCCACAAAGAACTGCCAAGTCAGGGCTTTGCATTATCATTCCCCATTCCTACAGAGATCGCTATGATAAAGCATTAGCCCTGGACACACCACTCTCATTAATCCCTCCTTCTTCGTGCTCACTCACCATTAAGGCTGGGCATACAGCTGACAAAGCCAGCCTTCAGGTCTCCTTCTACTCACACAGCTGATGCATAGGGAAATGACAGGAATTCCAGCCCTCTTCAATCCCCAGTGACTCTGACACAGCCAGATCTCCTTAAAGATGAACTTTCAGCCTGTAGCAAAGTCATTCTTCTAAGCTACAGGTCAACTTATTCTTGGAGATATCATTTGAGATATTAGCTCCAAGGACACATTTGAGGTCTGCATGAGAAAGCTTTAACACATTACATTGGACATGGAGCTGTACATCAACTGAGGAAAGTCTATAGGACCCTACCTCAAACCAAAGAGAACTCCTATAAACTCAGAACACTTGCACAGACTATCAAATTCAGGGCACATTTCCAGTACAGCCTTACCCAATGAACCCTCTTTGAAGAAAACAATATGCTATAATGTTTACTTTCTAAGTTGACTGCTGCAAAAGAGACTGCTATGAGGCCCAAACCAAAAACTCAAATCAAAGGAACACTTCCAAAAACACAGTTCCAGCCTGATGAAGTTTGCTGAACTCTTGAAATTTATACCACCACACTAAATAAATTTTGAAGGTTATTGGTTTTCCATACAAGAAAACCTGACTTAGAGAGGGTGATTCTGACAACATGGCCTACATCTCAGCTGCTCCTGAAACTGGACTGTAAACTTGTAAGTAAATACGCATCCCTGAGGAATAACCATATTCAAGTTGCACGATAACATTTACGATACCTCTAAAGAACAGATGAGCTTTGTAACAGCCACCGTGGTCCTTCTCTCAAGAGTGACAAAAAACAAAAGAAAACGGCTGCTTGAAGTGCATGAGCTTGCAAAGAGCTTTTTGTGGAGGGAATCATGCATGCTGTTCTGGGATAAAACAACTGACATCAGGTCAAGAGAGCCCCTGTGTCCTACAAAGATTCTGCAGTGACACAAATTCCCAGCCATGCCAACTGATTTGCAAGACAGAGACCTTCAAAATTAGCAAGTTTTGCGTGGCATTATTTTCCTCAGTGTTATCAGTGCTGCTTAGGTCAACAACCTGCCAGCATGAGAACAAGTAGTGCAATTTCTTTCCAAATGATAATCAAAATAATTACACACACCTTCTTCACTCTTCATGTTCCAAGCATTACTCACAGTTGTATGATGAGAGACGCTGCCTCCAATATTGAGGTTTTTGAGAAGCTGGGGAGACCCTCCATACTGTCCTGAGATCTGTTTCCTGACTTCAGCAGCTACGGTTCTGAAACAAGACAGGGACAATGTTATCTCTGTACAAGAATTACAATGAAGATAATATAACAAACATGCTTTACATTGCTGTTGGAATGAAACCAAACACTCGGCATGCTGGTTGGGACAAGCATGTCACTGGCCAGTGAGAACAGATCCTCTATATTAGACTTCCAGAGAATCACTAAATTCTCACAAGGCTGCATATACACGTTCTCAATAGCAATTACATCTTTTTTTCCTTTTGTGAACTGGTCTTTTCTGCACATCTGTGGCAATAAAACGCATGTGTCAGTGAGCTCAAACAAACTTGCTCCCAGCAGGCTCTTTCCAGTTCCTATCAAGTAAAGCTCTTCTCCCCCAGGGCTCCCCACACCCCTCAGCAATTCCAAGCCTGGTCACACATCTGCTCTTGCGCTCTGCTATCTCATTCTCATCCTTTCCATATTTTGAGTATTTGCAGTCACAGAGGTGAGGTCCAGCAGCCAATCCCTTTGACACCTGGCTCAGAGGCAAAAAAGCAGTCCCCACGCAGGGCAGGTTTAAATGTCCAGGAAATGACACACGGCAAACAACCGACCAAGTCAGAACAAAAAACTGTTTCCACTTTCCTGGAGGAAAGGTAGCAGTGGGACTGCAGTCACTAGCAGAGGGGACACATGATGTATTGGCTAGCAGGGCACAATGCCTTACCATCTCTGCCAAAGAGAAATCCCACAACTGGACAACTTTTCTTACCAGGAAGGATAAACACAGATCAGTCCTCCCATGCCTGGAAGGTAAAATCTACACTGAGTCCCTCTGGGGTTTTCTATTGTCCCCAATAAGCCACGCTGTCCACTGGTAAGCCTGAAAACACAAACATCTGGTAAAGCCACCAAGGGAACACTTCAGCAAAAGAGCAGCACATCAGAGAGGGAACTGGCAAAGATCGTCTTAAAAAGCAGCCACGGGTGAACTCCTCACACATCCACACCCAGCACTCCATCTTGGAACCCAGCAGGAAGCTGCCGCTCACCCCGGCAGCACAACCGGGATAGCCAGGTTTTTGAGAATGGTGGAAATGTTTGTTTTAAAAGCAAACCCAAAGCCTAGATTCTTCCTATGAGAAAATGTTTTGCTGAAAAACTGCTGACCATCCCTGGTCTACAGGACTTCACCAACACGAGAGTGCTCCTCCCCAGGAGTCATGCCCGGTTTGTCACTGACAAACCTACTCCCGAACACCATTCACCACAGCAGTAAGGTCTGCTGTCTCTCAGAACAAAGTCCCAGCTCCAAAGAGACAACAACCAGTGCATAACATAGATGAAGACATTGCAAGGACACGGGACTGGCCAGGGTGATTTTTTTCCTGCTGTATCAGCGATCTTTGCAGGAACAGCGTCACGACTACCAGACTCACTCCTGATTCCACTAGGGGGAACATGCCATGTATTAGCATGGCGCACAAGCTGCTAAAACCCTGTCAAGCAAAGGTGGCTAAATTTCCCCTGAGCAAAACCTGGACATCAGGGTGATGGGACTACTATGGCAGTGAACACTGGTGGGCAGGAATCGGGGCAGGTGGAGGCAATGATGTCAATGGAAAAGAAGTATAAAAGGGAACCAGCTAGGACAACTGAGCCTAACATGGAGAGCAGATGTTTCCTTAGGCCAGAGGATGGAAGTATCAATAGCTAGAAGAAGAATTGTTGCCCCTTTTAAAAAAGTGGACCTCAGAAGGGAAAAAAAAAAAAGGGGGAGTTTATGTATTCTGGCTGCAAAAAGTCATTTGCTTCATGTCTGCCTTTATGCACAGGAGACTACGTTTTCACTTCTGGAGGGTGGCTTCTGAAAGCAGACCAAACAACTCCTGATGGGAATGGAAACATTCAGTCTGATCACCCTTGGAAGAACCATCTTCCCTGCTCCTACTATGCACATGCACACACTCAGACACTCTCATATGAGAATAAACCAAGCACGCTGCCAGCATTTATAGGAAAATTTGGAATGTATTAAAATAGTTGATTGGTATGCAAAATATTACACATCTGTCACTGATGAGATTTAGAAGCTTGCCCCTGGGTTGCAGACGATCTCTGCTTTAAACCTGACCTCTTACTTAGCGTATGTTTTGTATAATTCCTGGAGGAAAATTCAGAACCCACATTTTGCCATGCAGCACAACACAGAACAAACTAAAAACCTTTGCCCATTTTCAAGACACATACATTGTTTCCAGATGGAAAGTATAGCCAGAGGAAACCTGTCCTCAGCTGTGAAACCACAGCCACTTTACTCAGCACTGCTCCTGCGTGCTCCAGAGGGGTTCTCAGTCCTTTCTTCTTCTTCACATTGGCCTCAGTTGGGTGGGTCTGCAGTGGCTGGAAGCCCTGCTGTGTGTGGAACACAGCCTGACAATACACCTGTAACTCCAGATACAATTATGCTTTACCCCAACTTGAAGCAGAAGCAAGCTTGGCTGCAACTATAGTGTTATGTAGGGGCACCATGAGTTTGCATCGATGCTATTACAGAGTCCGACATTATCCCAGCTGAAAAGGCCACTTGATACAGTAAGAGAAGAAACACGGTAAAACAAAAGGGTGGCACTGATGAGCACAGCTTCTGACCATGTGCTGTACATCAATGGCTGTTCCATGTTGCTGCCCCATTAATAACCTCACTGCATATTAAAAATCCCCCTGAAGAATGACCACAGAAGGTCAGAACTGAACAGCCCCAATTGTTTAGACCAAGACACCAGCATTACTTTCAAGTTGTAAGTGGTCCTACCTCTCTATTTTTCAGAGTTACCAATCAAACCTCAAAATTCCTTGAGTGGAGTCTGCAGGACTTACTACTACTACTCCAAGCCTGCAGCATAATCCATAGCTCTTGTCGTCTACCTTTCTTGCACTCACAAATGTATTGAACATCACTTCCCCTACAGGAAAACACCATGCTTCTGACATTTAGAAACCATCCTCTAGCGCAACCTGATCACCAAGTGTATTTATGGGTAATCTACACCTATTTGGGTTTGTGCCAAGTTATCAGTTAGGTTTAGATAGCCCTCCTCCCACTCCTGGCAGGTATTCAGAATAATTAGTCCCCTCCTAGCTTTCCCTCTGGAGACCAAGCAAGGTCAGATCCTGCAACAGGCTTTCTGCTCCCCTTGTCACCTGATGGCTCTTCTCCTTTTGTTCCAGTTGGCAATCACACCTTTCAACACACTGTGTGTCTCATCCTGATCACTCATCCCAGACAAAGCCGGACGAGGGCTTTGAAGAAGCAAATGAGTGTTTTTCTGTTGAGAAAACACCCCAGCTGACTAATTTTAGGACTGCTTTATCACTGCTTCATCACAGAGGTTCACAGTTTACCTAAAACTGCTAACACACTCGCCCCTTCCTCCTCCATCTCCAGAAACTGTTTGTCCATGACAAATGCCATCTATTCATGACTACTAAGTTCATGCCATATTATAACCCTGGACACTATTTCTAAAGAGAAGCTGTGCTTCATAAACCAACTTAGGTTAGAAAGTGTATTACATCAAACCCAACTAGAAAAGAGAAATAAATCTCAAAATAAATATCCAAATGAAAAAAAAGAACCCATTAAAAATCATGAGCCGTTAAAGCTCTTGATAATAAAAAGGACAAATTAAAACCTGTCTCTTTAGTAACTAACTTATATTCAATGTGTGACCTGGAGTCCTTAAATAAGTGTTTCAGTTAATTACAACCCACAGTCACATGAAAGTCCACGTTTAAAGTACATCTTCCCTAGCCACTTCCTTTCTGATCTCCCCACTGGTTAATTATTGTGTGTGCGTGTGGGTCACATGGAAAAAAATAAAAAAGACAAAGGAGTGGAAAAAAATCCCCTTTAAACTGGCTTCTAAAGCAAAACAAGACTGGTCATTCTCAAAGTACTCTGAGCTGTACATCACAAAATGAAACCATTTGTTTGCACTTCCATGTTTCTTCACGCAAAAATAATTTCTGATTCTATGCCAGCTATCCAGCCAAAACCAAAAATCATTCCTTTTTTTTAGCTTAAGCACCATACTGGAAACACCAGTTCTTCTTTTTGCCTTCCCAAGAGAAGGCTCACCAGGACCTGTCTAGTTATGCCAAGTCCGGTTAATCACTCTTCCCTCTCACAGAAAAGCAGGGTCAGGATACAGTCATCCAGACCCTCTGCTGCAGGAGCGTGAGGAATTCTCTCTTTTCCATAGCCCTCATTGTTTCAAAAGAGAAATGCAAATTGTTTCTCCCCATCCTGCTAATTACAAAACTGCTACTCCTGCCTGTTATACATCTCGCATGTCACGTGCAGCAATGCTACATTGAGCGAGCCTTTGCCTCTTGAGAAAGACAGCCTGGTACAGTGAGGCATCTGCGCCAATCCATAGCAAAGCTGCTTGTTCTCCCTCAGTAGCAGAAAGAACTCTATTTATGTAGTTTACTTTTAAAGTGAAAGCATCCCCCTTCATTCAGTCAGCTCACTTGCATATAGCTCTGGACATGGCTGGAGACATCTATCCTATTTCAGTCACTATGTTTGGGTTTGAATGCCCAAAGCCAAATGGCACTGGCCAGTTGCATCTGTCTTGCCACAGCAGTTCAGATGACCTATCTCTCTGTCCCTACATGCTCTGCCTGGGCTTTCCTCCCTGCTGAACAGACAGCTCCATCCAGGTTTGAAGCACAGAGTGAGTCACCAGGTATGCAGCATGGTGGAGGAGGGAACCTGCTGGAGGAAGAGCTCTAGCCTTGAGCTACCCTGTCAGCTAAGCTGTACCCTAGATGTAGCCTTCCTGTGAAACCCAAGGTTGTGTTTCCTTCAGAGTGAACTCCTTCCTCTTTCAGTGAAATGGGTCTGATTTGCAACCCAAAGCTGAGGAAATACTCAGCCTGGTCCTGACTGCAGCAAGGTAAGAGTGGGTTCTTAATTTAACACAGAAGATGAGCAGTAACATATTCCCTTTTTCCTTACCATTAATTAACACAGAAAGCACCACACAACGCTGCTCTTCTGAGGTGCTCTTCTGATAATATTTGATTATTAAGGCTGAAAGCATCATCTCTAGGCTGCAGTGAAGTGAACGAGCTCCCAGAATATCTTACTGTGAAAACCATCACAGGACTGGATTCTTCATTCAGGACAGATCAAAGTCACATCTTATGTTAAAAAAACCCAGCCAAACAAGGAAGTCTTATACAAAGCATCAGCTTCATAGCAGAGCCCTGGAGATGAACTGTTCTCCCTTCCTTCTTCCTTGCTTTAAGCAGTCAGAGATTTTCTTAGGCTTCCCAGAGCGCTGCCGGCTCCCGCTCAAGGCATCCACAACAGCTGAACAGGGACAGACAATGTGACTTTTGAAGAATGGGAAAAAGCTGCTCTGAAGTTTCTGTTACAAATACTTTCAATTATCTGTGACACTCTTTTGACAATGCAAACGGCATCTGGATGTGGGAAGTAAATAAACTGCGATGAATATCCTGCTGAAACCTCTACATTCTGGCCCAATTCAGTGCTGGTGGAAGCCAGTGACAGCTTTGCTATTGGTTTCAGTGGGTACAGGTTTCACGCCATTCCTGTTTACCCAGAGGCAGGGCAAAGGCAGCTGTCAGCCTCCCTAACACATCCTTCAGGCAATATAAAAGGGATATAAATGAACACAAATGCAAATTTAGTCTTCCCAAGTCACCTTTTACAGCACCCCATTAGTGTAAAGGCAGCTTCAGCAGAAATAAGATACTAGCCCTGAATGCAGCCAATAGAAGCGTCTTCCCCTCAATTCAATTCCACCCATAAAACAACAAGTTGTGATTACTCTAGAAATCTGTCCGTATACAATGTAAGAGCTCTGAATGATGGGGTTTCCAAACTACTGAATGTCTGACAGCAGGATCAGCCCCTTTCAACCAGGGCTCTGCTGAAGACCTTCAGCCCCAGAGAGTAAAGGTTTCAATCCACATGGAAGCACCTTGGAAGCGGCTGGACCCACTACGGCAAAAAGAATTTTCTCCAGATTCCATCGAGAGCTGGGACAGGAAAACTGAAAATTCTCAGCAAGATTATAGAGACTAGTGGTAAAAATAACACTCCGGGTTTTGTGTGAGGCTGAAACGCAGAGCAAAATGGAGGGTAGGGCAGATACGGTATTCCAAGTCAGAAGGATCCTCTTTAACTGTGGGAGCAGTAAAAGAAGAACAAAACTCTTTCCAAAGAAAGACACTTTTAAAACAGTGATAGTCTGACCAAAGCAGCACTTCCGGATTCCCTGGATAACCTGATCTCAGGATGGTCAAAGAGAAATGTAAAGGCATCGAGACAAGGGCTCACATGAAAGGCTGCATGAG
Source organism: Tapera naevia (assembly GCA_033556795.1). Taxonomy (NCBI): domain Eukaryota; kingdom Metazoa; phylum Chordata; class Aves; order Cuculiformes; family Neomorphidae; genus Tapera; species Tapera naevia. The sequence continues at coordinate 7,799,332 of JAUMJJ010000113.1, forward strand.
TACGCCTGAACCATGTATGCTGCACAACGTTTAAAGGGTGATTTTTCTATATTTCTGTATCTGAACTCTAGAAAACCTGCAGCTTTTTCCTCTGCCTGCCCCTGGAAAGACTGGAGTGCTGGGATACAACACACTTTGATCACTGGGACATTCAGGAATTCAGAATTGATCATTCAAGCAGCCCTATACCCAGAAAATGTATTGGGATAATGCAGCTGCAAATCTGAAGCACACACAGGTGAAGGGGGTGATTGCCCAGTTGGGACAACATAGCACAACCCCAGAGGGGCAAGACACGGCCTTCCGCCTGGTCAGAACTGAGTACCCAGCCTTGCTGAGAGCGAACATGCAGCTCAGCTGGTTCCTCAAGAATAATGTATTGACTTGTTGGGTTTTGCTGAGGCATCTCAAATGAACGTTCTCTCTGCTGGTGTGGATCCTGCTTTCTGCTAACTCTCCTTGAGTCCCCAAAAACCACATGAGATGAAGAGGGACACTAAAAAGAAGTAACTGTTCTTAGACTGAGATGGAAACACTAGAGCACATGCAGCTACAAAAGCATTATAATGCTGCAGAAGGACACATCCTGATATTGTTTAATAAAAAATTTATTACCACTATATTTCCAATTAAAAATTAACAATTTCAGGCAAGATTTCAGGCATTATTAACCCACTATAGTAAGGTTAACTCAAGAGTTTCTTCTGATGGAGCCAAGAAGAATTAGTAAGTACGTGTGATGGACAAAGTTCAGGCTTAAAATCTCTTCCAGTTTAAAACCTTCCAACAAAAACGCAACAGGACTTAGTCACAAAGATACCTAGTAACAGACAGTCTTAAAGAGTATTTTGAAAGTCACTGATAGCTGCAATCTTCAATATTTAAGAGATTCCAGCAGCAACCAACAGACACCACATGGTCCTAGCGTTCTGTACGGACCTTTACCATACGACTTGAAGAAAGCACAGGCAGCAAATCAGGGCTGCAAACCACAGCTGTGTTCTTCCTAAGAAACAGAACAGCTGAACTCATGTCTCTTTTTTTTATCACTACTGTAAAAACCACCTTGGAAGCTTGCACCTGTTTGGCAGGTAGGCCTAAAAGTAATTTCCCTTAGTGGATCTGAATTACATCCTATTTGAGTTGTACGCGATCAGGCAAACCAAGAGCAGCACGGCTGCTTCCTGTAAATAAGAGAAATGCTACATCTACCTCGATGTGTAAGCCAAAGCAGAGGGCAGAGTGTGAAAATGTGATCTAATCTTCTTAAAACAGTGGAACTGGGGAGGACTTCCAGCAGCCACCAACACAGCTCCTGGGACTTCTGTGTGCTGCTTGCCTGAGTCTCTCATCCTCTGAAAGAGTAACATTCACAGCAGCATATTCCGTGTCAGTCAGGGCTACAACTCAGTCTGGGTACCTCTGGTACACCACATTCTGCCCACAAGGTTTTGCCTTCACATACACTGGATGTGCAGCCCATCAGGAACTTCAGACTTCTCAGAACACACTACAATGTGGGAAATCCCAGAGAGAAATATAGTAGTCCTATAGGTGTAAAATAAAGAGCTGGAGATGAAACAGCCCTGCTACAGGAGGAGCAAACCTCATCGTAGGGTCCTTCTACAGACACAGCCTGCACAGACAATGAACTCCACAAAGGAATCCGATCTGTGGAAAAGATCACCTCTGCCTGCACACACATCCCACTACTGTTGAGTTGGTTTGAAAACACATTGAGCAGGTTAGACACAGAGAAACATGAAGGTAGCACATCTGTACTTGATGCCATGGCCTGATGAGCTCACTACACTGAGTTGGTGCCCAACATAGGCAGAAACAGAAGTACCCAAAGTTGTCACCCCAAGGCCATTTCATTTAACTTCCTGCCAGGGCTGCAGGACTCTGCACTTGTCTTGCATGTGACTGTTTCTATGACTACAATCAAGAACAAGGAAAAATGGTCTAGCAGCAAATCCAGCTGTCTCCATTCCTGAAACCTTGATCTATCACATTAACCCCAGGCTAGTGCACGTCGAAGTTCACAGAGGACTGTGAGAGAGAAGCAATGTTTTCACCCCATCTTCAGACCCTGAGTGGGGTGGGACTGATGTCATTCCTCTACCCCTACCCAGCCTTTTCCTTTGACCTCCTTCTTATTTGCCCATGAGCCTTCTCCATCACAGCTTCTGTAACAGCAACTATTTGTACCTCAGATTTATCACTCCATGGCATGAAAACAACACTACTTTGCACAGCCTCCTGAATAGCACCAGTGAAACTGGTGGTTCCCGCTTCCACTCTGCTGTAAGTCCCAGCCAGAAGAGGTACCACAGGCACCAAACGCCATCTGGTCAGACCTGCAAACACAACTACTGTGCTCTCCACCTGGAACCAGACACCTAATTTGGAATATAGATCTGAAGGAACCTGGTATTAGTAGGTAACTTCCTATGAGTATCCCTCAAACCCAAACAAAACTCTGTAAAGTACGAGGATGTTTAACACTGCCAATCTTGGAACAGGTTCACGAGTCCAAGGGTAACATCAGCCAGCTGCCCATGACCCACAGAAGGAAAGGAAGGATTCTCTCTCTCCATTCTGCAGGCAGCAAGGAAACAGCAGGCAGTTCGGGTCTCCCAGGTGCAGCACCCAACCCTGGTGCTCCCCACCACGGGCAGAGCAAGGAGGGTGAACCTGGGGCCAGGGCAGGTACTGGAGCAGAGCCAGGGGCTATGGCAGGGGCAGGGACTGGGGCAAGCACTGGGCCCGGGGCAGGGACTGGGTCAGGGTACCGGGTACGGGTGAGGCTGCAGCACCCGCCCCTGCCGCGCCGCCAGGACCGCGGGGCCGCCCATTGTGCGGGGAGCCCGCACAGCGCGCCCGGCCGCCCTTTGTTCGTAGAGAGCCAAATCCAGCAAAGCTTTTCCTCCTTTCTTTCCCTTCCCCCGCCTTCTCCAGGGAAGCGGCTCCGAGCGGGGCGGGCGCGGCGCTCGGACACGGCCGCACCCCCCTCCCTTTGTTGGGGAACGGGGGGAGTGGCGGCCCCGCAGCGCCGGCCTGGGCGCACCGTGCCCGCCCGGGGCTGCTGGCGGCGGCGCGGCCCGGCCAGGCGGCGGCCCCATCGCCAGGACAGAGCCGGGTGCCCGCGGGCCGCGACGGGCGCGTTCGCCCCCTGGGACGCGGCGGCAGCGGCGACCTCGCCCCTTCCCCACTCCGCTCCCCGCCGGCCTCACCCCCGCCCCGCGCTGGCCGGGCCGGCAGCGCCCCCCGCACCGGCCGGGCCGGGCGCCCCCCGCGCGGTACCTGCTGATCTTCTGGGCGAAGGCGCGGCGCTCGGCCATGGCCGCGCTGCGGGCTCCGCGCGGCCGCTCCCCGGCGCTGGCGGAGCCGCGGAGCCGGGGATGGGGCCGTAATGCTCCGCGGAGGCGCGCACCCGCGCGGCGCAGCCAGCCCAGCTCCCCCCCACGGCGCCACCCCCGCCCCCGGCGGGGCCGCGCCTCGCGGAATTACGGCGGGGCGGGCGGAGCGGGGTGACCGGTCTCGTCCCAGTGCCGGCCCCTGCGCGCTCTAGCTCCTGTCCCGCGGCCCCCATGCCGGGACTGGGCAGCCGGCAGCGGGCCGGGCTCGGCCGGGCTTTCCCGAGTGCGTCCTGCCTTCGCCCCGGCGCACGCTGAGCGCTTTCGGGGCCACTCGCCCTCGCTGCCGCTTTATTCTCACTTGAAAACGGAGCGGGCTGGGGTTATTCCTTGGAAAGATCCAGTGGTGGGCAGGGAAAATGACTCTTCCCGACTCACACCGCCCAGCATCTCAGCCCGGTGTCGAACGTGACCTGCGGATTTTGCTGGCCGTGTGGGCAGGGAGGCCTGGGAGGGAGGCACGCTGCTGGGGGTGCATCCCTGCCGACCCTTGGAGCATCTGGCTGGGACTGCTTAGCTCCAGGTTGCACACAGCTCCAGTCTGCCCGGGTCTGCATGGCCGGAATCTTGGCCACCCGTACCCCGAACCAGCACAGCACCAAGGGACGCCAGCGACTGCCACGCTGTCATCCACCATAGGTGGCTGCAGGGACGAGACTGGGCTCTCCGTCTCTATCATTCCCTGTATGGTACCAACTTTTCCTTCAGAAAGGCTAAAAAGCCTCCCTATTGGTGATTTAGAAGATGGCTGGAATAGTGTGACAGCCATCTTCCCATCCACATGGGTCATTACTACCAGTCTCTCCATAAACGTGTCGCATTTGAGATGGTCGTCCTGATGAGCAGAGGGTGGGGAGTTTATAAACTACTATTTTGGGGCTTCAATAAAAGACTGAGCCTAGGACACACTCTAGCAGATAATTCAAAGTCAATGTTCCATGACATATGCTGTGTGTTAATCTAAACCAGAGAACTATTAATAGTAATCCAGGAAGTGTCCAAAAGTAGCGAGTGTTAATTCATCCGATTCCATCTGTGTGCATTGTGTGAATGTTTCTAGCACATTGCGACTGCAAGCTGAGCACACCCAATTTTTCCACTAGCAGAAGCCACTGATTTCCAGCTGCATATAATTATTCTGCTTTTCTGTTTGTTTGTGTTTATATGGAAATGTCAGGCCCTGAAATCTACAAATATATACATATGTGAGTAATCCCACTGGAGTTAACCAGACTCTGTGCATGTATAAAGCGAATCCCATGTGGATAATTGTGGCTCACTACAGAAATGTGCTGTCATGCCTTACACAGATGCAAACGCACACATGCACGCAGATGGAGATACTGTGAAGCAAATAACCCACTGTACATCTCTGAGAAAGGGCTGCTCTTCTCCAAGGGGGGCGGGGAAATATCCCACAAATGCCTGGCAAGACAAAGACTTTTCCTCTTGAATGTAGAAATGCACACATGGTAAGCCCATCCCACAGAGGGGATGGGATAAGCCAACAAGCTGTTTACCTTCTTACATCCACACAAGCTGTGGATGCCCCATCCCTGGAGGTGTTCAAGGCCAGGTTGGATGACACTTTGAGCAACCCAATCCAGGGGAAGGTGTCCCTACCCATGGCAGAGGGTCTGGAACTGGATGATCTTTAAGGTCCCTTCCAACCCAAAACATTCCATGATTCTATGAATAAATTCTCATACATAAGGTGCATGCATACAAGAACAGACCCAAGCATAAGGCACCACCAGAAATGTTTCCTCTTTCCCATCCGCCATCCAATATGGAATTTTCTTTACAAAGTTTTGAGATGCAGGATGGCCAGATTAGTCCTACCTTAAGTGAAAACACCGCTGCCTAACTTTGATTCTGAAACTGGGAATCCTACATTTGGAAAAGGTAAATTTCTGTCACTGCTAGAAGGTGCAAAGAGCAGCCTAGCCCCAGAAGCCCTGATACACAGAGTATCCAAGTCCGATCAATAGACTTCTTGGACTTTAGGTGCTATTTTCCCCTCCTGTCAGTTATTACCACTAACAGAAGAACTTAATCAAGTTGTGGGACACATAAAGTCAGCTCACTATCACCCCAAAATCTAAATATAGCTTATTTAATAGCCTTCTACAGCTGATTTGTTCATTTAGGCTGTTTAAAGACAAAGGACATACTTCAAAGTGCATTAATGCCACTGGCAGCTTTAGGTCTCTGAGGAGCGTGAATGGCTTAGCTTGGAACAGTCACTCACCATCTACACTGCCTGCCTCACTCTGCACAGGCATCCCAGCTTCTTCCGACCGCTCCACAGTCTACAGCACAATGGCCTGAGGTAACTGGTTGCTGAGTTTTAATGTCACCTTTGCACATCTGTCAATGCCTTGCTCTTCACTGACTTTTTCTGCAGCTTAGAGCTTGGCCAGAGGAGCTCTGGCAGACTTGATTCCAGTCATCCACCCACCCCTGTGCTGGAAGCAACGGACAGAAGGGCAGTTGGATGAGACATGCCTGTACCTCAGCCACACCTGACAGATGTGCTCTGACATCTGAAACTGCAAGGAAGGAAAGTCTGTGTGATGATATCAGAGCCTGAAACTGCCAACTGAGATGTGGACACACATCCTGCTCTGCCACCGTTGCCAGAGATGCTACAGCCTTGTTGGAAGAGCAGGACAATAACTGAGAAAAATCAAGTGCCAAACTAATGCAGTAGTCTCTCCTTGACAGTGAAGGGCTTTTGCACTAATTGAAGATCATTACTGCAGCAGGCTACAGAGCTAAGATGGAACAGAGGACAGGAGCCCACCTCTTTGTGAATGATTGGCTACTCATTGTGTTGAAGCACATAAATGTAAAGGAGTATCAACAGAGATGGAAAAAGACCCTAACTCCACCCTATCTAATGTGGAACATCTATGTACAAAAATATATGTATTTTCAATTCAAAGATACAAAATGGATATAAAATAGATCTTCATCAAATACAGTATGTGTTGTGTGCTCTCAATGGGATAGTATTGCTTTGCAGATAAATAGGCTTTCCCCATATTGTTGCTCGAAAAATGCACAAAATCCATCAATTAATGTAAGAATCAATATCAACAAGTGAATTTTAGAAAAATAACAGATTCCTCATTACTTTTCAGATAGTAACAGCCCAGCAAAGGTCTACCAAGTAGGTGCCCATGACTTTAAATAGTAAGAGATCACTGAGGTTGCTTGAAATGTATACATTACCTTGGTAAAGAGACCCAAGAGCATTAACAACAAGAACTCAAGGAAAAAGTGAAGAAATATAAGTATAAAAATTATGCAGTCTTTTACCATTACAAATCAAATAATGCCAAACATGGAAATTCATGGTATCAACAAACTCTGCCTCTTAATTGCCAGCAAGTCGATATGACTGATGTTCTGGTGTCGCTGAGTCATTTCGAGTACTAAGGTGAGCACTGCCACTGACAGGCACTGAGTCACATAACCTTTCTGCCTCTTGTTTTCTTATCTTAAAAGAGAATTAACTGAAAGAAATGTTTTGTTTGCATAAGAAACAAACTCATGCTTTGCAAAGAGGAGAATGTGACCAACCAGACACAGAGAGCTGTTACATGGAGTTTCAATCTGCAAAAAAATTTCTCCAGACATCTCTTTAGGACATAGCAGCTTCCTCTGATTCAAAACCAACTGCTATGTGGCAGTTTTTAACTGCAATAGAAAACTGAAATATTTTCTTTTAAACTAGGGTGAAATTGTATACACTTGATGATATATTTGGAGTGTTAGGCTGCTTAATTTTTGTAAAGGATTTTTGTGCCTATGTATTTTCCTCAAGGGTTACTGGTATCTCAGAATGAGGGTGAAGACAAATCAAGACTAACTTCAGACTCTATGCACTGCAATTAATGCCTCCATACAGCCCAACTTGATTTAAATTAATGTTTGGCTAGAGGTTACATATTCCTAGCAACCAATTTAAAACCCGAAACTTTATCAGCTTTATAAGGATACTGAATAGTTACTCTGCCTTAACACATTGCAATTCTTCATCATGTTTTAGATAGGAAAGAAAGAACCTATCTTGTTCTACACTGAATTCCAACACTAAATTGCATCAGTCTTGGCAAGACATCACTGCTTCCAGAAAGGAGTTAGGCCATTCGTGAGCCATTGTCAATAACTGTCTGCTGCTCTGGGTGAGTTATCTCCAAGAAGGTGGGGGTAATCTCATGTCATGGATACATTAGTACTCCACGAAGACAAAGACTGAGCATATACTAAATGGGATTTGAGGGACACTGTGAAAGGCGATGGGCCTCCATCGTAAGCTGTCGCATTTCTTTTCTAGTTACCTCACTGATTTGGGGGCTGGGCTGGGGAAAAGCCCAGCAATCTATCAAAATGTGGGCTCTCATGCTGGAAGTCTTGTCTGATAAACCAAGTAACAAAAGGGTGAAGAATGAACAGCTGAGTCTACATCTGCAAGCTGTACTTGGGCAAAGCATCTATCCGAAGTTCATGGCCTAGACACGGTGCTCTATGAACACACATGTATCCATGAAACAATTTCTCACACTGAGGGGGTGTAAATGAAGAAGCATTTCAATTAGTTCACTAGGATACCTTTCCATAAATTAATTGCATCCTTTAAAATACATGACTAAAATGCTTTTGATTGAGAATTTTACTCAGTTATATTCAAGTTTGGTAAACGCAGCCTGTGAACACAGATGTAACTCATTGAGCCTAATAATTATAAGATTACGTCCTGCACAAGAAAAATCTTTTGTATTGTAGCCATAAAACATCTTGCAAACAATGAACCGATCATGTGACTTGTTTGTTAGCAGTCTATTTACTCAGTCCATTGCTTCCTTGTTCTTCTTATGTAAACTTCCTCAAAGCAAACACACTGAAAACATTTTCCACTGAAAATGTGCCCGAGATAATTCAATAAACAATGTATTAATAAGGGACTGCAAATTCAGAGAGCCATCTACTGGCAGCTATGTGAAACGAAGTAAAATCGTTAAGGGCCAAATCTTCTCTTTGCAAATAATTTCCTTAAAGATAACGAAACACACATGGGTAATGATTAAACTGTGTAAACATAATTAACTTGTTCAAGACATGTATGGCAACAGTGAAGATGCTGATGTTCTCAGAGCAAGAAGGGGAAAATTCATTTGCCCTGTGCCCAGATTCTGCTGGGTAATGTAGTGAAGGCTGCAGGCACTCGGAGAGTCCTTACTCCTTCTTTACTCTCCTAGTTTCTCATTCACCCAGCAACACCTGAACTGCACTAGCCTGCCTGCAGGCTTTTTAATACGGCAGTATTTGATGTCTGCTTCATTTTTGCCTTTATTCTTTGTCCCTTGGCATTATTACTTTCAGATTTCTTCATTTTAATACATGGTTTCATGAACTTAAACCTCCGCACATAAGGACTCACAGTCTTCCCAACTGAGCTTCAATTAATTTCTGCTTATGTTTACAGTTTTTATATAGTTTATGTTTCTACCCTGAATAGAGCTTTCAGTCTCTCTTTATGCTCTGTAAATGCCACTAATTGGCTTTTTATTTTCTCTTCAAGATATTTAATTAAGATCTTAAATTAAGGGTAATCTTGGCACAGGTTCTTACAGGTATCCTTACTGGAGGCTCTTCTTTCCTAGCCTAATCCTGGGATAGAGTAAGAAAATCTGGTTTTAGAGTGAGTGGTATGAGCAGAAGCATGCTGGCTAAATCAGTGGATATAAACACCTCAAAAGTAATCAGCAATCCAGTGAGGGGGTATGCTCACACTGTCCATTTCATCCTGTGTTACTATCTGAAAGGATGGTGCATCAATTACTCCCACAATGGCTTCTGCAGGCAGACTGACACACTAGGCACACATGAGCAGATTCACACCTGGGCAGACAGGACAAGGAACTCAGGGCCACCCTTAGCAGACAGCATAGTCAGAGTCATCTCTAGAAGCAATCTGGGAGAATCCTTTGTTCCCTGAAAGGATCTCTCAAGCGTACATGACATGCTGCTTTGTTGCTTTACCATGTGCATGCATTGACTATTAAATGCGGAGATCTTGGCTTCTTTGCGAACCCCATGACGTTCTGGAGTAATGGGTTTGCTTCAAAGACAAAACAGTTGTCATGGCTTTTAGTTTTTAATCAATAATGCTTCTCATCTTTATAAAGGTCTGTATCATTTATCTAACCGTTCTATTTCCAGCAGTGTTGCCAAGCACAAATAACCCTTCCACAAGCACACCGGAGGTTTTCTGTTCTTAAATGGATGGGAGCAATCTTGTTACAACCTATTTTAAGAAGTTGTTCTGCAAGATGCAGAATTAACACAGCCTGGATTCCAGTGTTCTCCCTTTACCCTATTCTAGAGTCTCTTTTTACCTAAGCAGCTATTTCCACAAAAATTGGCAGTGTTTAGTAAGTCTGAGGCTCTGCAAACTTGATTAAATTGCAGAGCAGTTTCAAAACTTTCCAGAGGGAAACAGATTACAGATGGCTTACTTCCCTGGGAAATGGAACTAAAAATAAATGAGGAAAAATTCCTTTCCCTATAGCTCCTTGACCCAAGGTCTGCTCTGTTTAGACAATTGGAAAGCACATACTGTCAGCTGAATTTCTAATGGGCTTTTCTAAATATATTGCAGATTATTTATGAATGCTTAGTTGACTTAAATGCCTACAGGAAAGCTGGGGAGGGGTTCTTTATCAGGGAGTGTAGTGATAGGATGAGGGGTAATGGTTTTAAGATGAAAGAGGACAGATTTAGATTAGATAGAAGAAAGAAATTCTTCATGATGAGTGTGCTGATGCACTGGAATAGGCTGCCCAGAGAAGTCATGGATGCCCCATCCCTGGAGGTGTTCAAGGCCATGATGGTTTGAGCCACTTGATCCAGGGGAAGGTTGGAACTGGATGAGCTTTAAGGTCTCTTCCAAACCAAATAATTCTATGATTCTACTCAATTACTTCTCAGAGGCGATATAGTAGGTGAGCAGCAGATATTGGGAGTAGAAGCTTCATTCCCTTGTCTGCCCAGCAATTCAGTGTTATCTCACTATTCTGCAGGATATGGTGGGTAAATGTTGTGTAACTGTGGTGTCTCAAATATCCATAAAGTGGAGAGTATGTTCTCCAATTTTCAGTCTTCTTGATGTTGCCACTTGGTGATACCCGCTTGGTTTAGCTATTAAAAAAGCAAAGACAAATTATATTTTCCATTAAGACAGATTTTAAATATTTCCTTCTGAGTACTTTAATAATAATTCAGCACAAATAGAGCTCAAAGATGATAAGCATGGCCTTTATGCTACTAACATGCTGAAAAGTGTAAACTCTGTGACATTTGTTATAAATTTGTTGAATGCAATATGTTCTTTCCCTGCAAATCTTTCCTCCAGAAATAGGAATTACTGAATGCGAACAAAACTCTCTCAACAGATAGTTATTTATAGTTGACTGAGTAATTATTTTGCAATCAAAGCTTTGTTTTACATGATCTGACTGATGCAAAAAGCAGAAAATAAATATCTTCATTCTCATAACCTGATTGCCGGAGGGATTTACAATGTATATCCAGATGGCACATTGCGTGGCCTATCAAATTAGGGCATGGTTATTAAATTTCAGAGCAGGAAGGTGCAGGCAACTAATTTCAGGCAAGGGAACAGCCTTTTCATTTGATCAATGGAATAGTTCTTTGTTCAACATTTAGCCAAATCCAAGCCACGTTAGCTACTCAACTCTCAATATTCGAGACCATACACAAACAGACAAGCACATTCATCTTTGAGAATAAAAGCAAAGATAAAACTTTGAAGAACTATTATTTCTAAAATAATAGGTCATGAAATTCTGAAGGCAGGAGACCCGTTTCCTTCTGCACTGAGAGATTATTCACTATTGTAGGGCCACAGTCTTTCACAAGTTTAGTACAAACAGCAAATGTTTTTTATTTATAAATCTTTATCTCTGCTTGAAATATCATGACATACATGGCTCATGTAATACACAGCCTGTGTATTACTTCTCTTTTCCAGTTTTGAAAAGGATCAGTAACTACATATGACCATTCTTCAGTATTTTTAAACTCTATCATGATCATGTTATTACTGTCACTCTACTACAGAGGAACTTGCTGCTCAAGCTTGAAGGATTCCTAAAAAATCAGGACTCTGATCACCAATTAACAGGAAAACAGAAGTGAAGTGCTATAAGCAAGGGAAAGTGGTGAGCTGAAAGGCAGAGGAAGGGTTAGGAAAGTGGTCTCCTGCATCCCAAGCCTATAGCCAGGCCCTCGAAACAGGGTGTCATTTACTTTACAGATGAATACTAATATTATAGTACATTATATTATATTAGCCATGAGGTTGCATGACAAAGCCCAAGATGAAATATATTAAACATCTATCATCATTGGTATTTGTATTGAAGCTCAATTTTAGATCATGTGCGGATTAAAAAAACTGAGTGCAACCTGATTGCCTTCGACCAGCAGAAGGCAGTAAAATCACAACATGGAAAAAAGCACACCTTTCTCCACAAAGCCAACCTTGTGCAGTTGAGTCTTGTGTACATAGAGAACGCAGGGACACTATCCCTCCATAGGATGTTTGGTGGTAATGCCAGTTAAAGACAGTCAACAAATCCAAGTCACAGTCTTCCCAAATCCTGCCCTTTTTTTATTTTTAAATCCTTGGGTCCTGATACAGCCTATTATTATTTCTAAGCAGCTTGAGGCAAACTGATTAATGAAAAGCCTATTTTACAGAAGACTAAAAAAACCCCAAAATACTCTGGGAGAGCGGGGGACACATGTAGTTCCTCTGTGTATTGTTAGGTTGCACTGGAAAAGTGTTGGCACGGGAAGAAATGCTGTGTGTTCGGGCTGGAGATTTAAGCACTGCGGGCCCCCAGAGAAGCTGGAGGTTTGGGAATCGTTCTGCTGTAGCAGAGTCAAAAGACACAATTAAAAAAAACCCAAAACAAAACCAACAAAACAAGAAAACAAAACCCTAACCAAACCAAAAAAAAACCCAAAACTAAAAAAAAAGAAGAAAATAAACCACAAAAAGAGCCCAAAACAAATAAAAAGCCCTAAACCCCTCGAAACGCCAGCGGGAGGCTCGGTGCGGCGTCACCGCCCCTCGCACAGCCCCGGCCGAGCCCGGCCAGCCCGGGGGAGCCCGCCCCGCCCAGGCGGCCGCTTCTCTACCCAGCCCGCCCCGCCGCCGGACTACAGCTCCCGGCATGTCCCGGGCGGCACCCCTGCCGGGCCCGCCTCTCGCCCGCCGCAGCCCCCGCCGGGAGCTGTAGTCCCGCACCCGATCGAGCGGCGGAGGCCCCGGGAGGCCGCTCCCCGGGCAGGTAAGCGGCGGCCCCACCGCCTCCTGCTGCGGGCGGCTCCTCGGCGGCGGCCGCGGCGCGAGCGGGGGCCGCGTTACCCGCCCGCTGGTGCCGCACCGGCGGCAGCGGCGGCGCCGTGAGGGGGAAGGGCTCGGGCCGGTGGAGGGGCCGAGGCGGAGACGGGGGATTCGCGGCCGGGCGGTTCGGGGTGGAATGGCGACGGCGGTCGGGCCCGTTCCTGTGCGGCCGGTAGGGTCAGGGGTGCGCCCGGGGCTGTCCCGCCGCCCCCAGGGCCGCTTCCTGCGGGTGCGGGCGGGCTGGTGAGGGAAGAAGCCGGGCAGCCCGGCAGCGATCCCGCTGTCCTTCCCGCCGGGAATCCCACGGGAGCCGATGCGAGGGTACAGAGAGCCGGCAGGAACCAGCCAGTGGAGAGGCGGCTTCGCTGGCGGCAGCTCTGGCTTGGCCCGAGGCCCGGATGGGTGAAGTGTTGGCCTTTGCTACAGGATTTTTTTTTTTTATAAAAAGGTGTTTTTCTTCACCTGCCCTTGACAAAGTTTGTTTGTAAGTGTCTTACTGTGTGTTTGCAGCCGGAAAGGGTAACTCCTCATCAGTGACCTCCTGGCGTGTGTCTCCGGGATTCTGTGGGGGTTTTGCTGACATTCATTGCAACCAGTTCAGTGTCTTTACAGGGAGAAAAAAGTGGAGGGGTTTTCGTTCTTAATTAATACAGTCACATTTAGACTTCATTCATCCCCTTTGCTGGGATTGCATCCACACACTCCCTTTCTGTTGTCAATGAAAATAAACCAATTTTCTTGTTTTTTCTGTTGTGACAGTTTCCATGTCCTGCTGCTCTGCGACTGATGTATGTTCTAGATCACTTCATAAACAAGACAACTTCAGTATCAAACCATTAGCTTTAGATTTAATAACAGGGATTGCGTTGTACCCATTGCGCTTGAATCTTCATTCCGTGTGACCTTCTGATGCTGTTCCATTCATTTCAGTGGAACTGCTACTGATGCCTTCTTACATTCAGGGGAAGAGCCTGTGTTTTTTCAGTGAAACAAATGTGCCTGTTTTGTGTTAGTATTCTTCTTCAAAGTCCTTTTCACAGCTTTAGCATAATGCTAGGGAGGAAAAATGTGCTGTGATGGCCATGGTCTTCTAAAGGAAAATGAGATTCCATCTGATTTCAATATTTTTTTCCTTCAGGCCCTTTGGAACAGTAGAGTTTGATTCTTTCCTAATTTTAGCCAGAGAGAGGTTTTATAGATATTGGCTTTTAAGGCACTTGATCTGTATGTATAAAGGCCTCTGTATAAATGACTTTCACTGGTTAATCTTAGGAGGACGGGCTGGACCAAACCCCCCCAAAGAAGTTCATCATACCAGCTTTGCCAGCTAGAGTCCATGATATATGTATATGCAAAGCCTTTCCTCTTTTCTCCTAGAGGGAAAAAAGGACAAGACATTAAAACCCAACCTAAATTGCATTTCTCTTCCTTCCCCTGCAAAGTCCCAGTTTAACACAAGGCTTATCAAAGCAGGATTGAAGCCATATGTTATTTTCACTATGAAAAAAGGGTCAGTGTTCTTCCATGCTTGTGAGCTTGCGTTGCCTCTTCCATCAAAATGTTGTTGACAGACTTTTGTGAAATAATACCATGGAAGAGCAGAAAAACATGCTGGAGAAGGCTTGGGCAGTAAACTGCTGTTTACCTTGCCCTACCTGCAGATCCGAGAAGCAGCACATCTGTGTGAGTACCTTTAGGCTCTAAAGACACTGGCATCCCAATCTTCACACTCGCTTTAATTCCACTATCAGTGGTTAGGTTTTACTTACTTAAAGTATGCTTCCACTGGAGAGAAGTAATGTGTTTTAGTCTTCATCCTGCTTTTGATCCTAATTCAATGGAAAATAACACATGGATAGGTACAGTTCTAGATTCTCCATTGAAAGTGAGAAGAGTATACACAGCGTCAGTGGTGGTGTATGCTCCTGGTCTAGGTTTATTAATAAAACTAGATCACTTTTGTTCATGTCATCTGATGTTATCAGAACTTAGCTAAAAACTTGGTGAAGGTTGCAGTAATGTCCACTATCAATCAGCCTTTGATGTTCCACAAGCGCTCCTGTTGAAGCAGCAGCTCTTCATTTTTCAGCTCTCTATGCAAGGATTTGGGCTACCAGTTATCACGAATAAAACTTCATGTATCCACTACTTTAAAGTGTCCATTGACAGAATGCATGCAGTGAAGGAAGCTCTATTAATTAATGCAAACTTCCTATTACAAATGAGGCAGGGGTTATCTTCCATTTTCTTGGGTTTCTTGGAAACAGGGATAAAGATAATGTATATTCTTTCTGTATTGTAATCAGTTTAGGTTGCTTTTAAGGTGAAGTCCATCTTTTCTTGCAGCTCAGGAGGAGTCAGTAAAAGTGAATTCCCTGCCCCCCTTGGAAAATTTATGGGCCATTTTCACAAAGTTGATCTGCACTGTAGTGGTTTTTATCACCATTTTACACCTCTTATTCTCATAATGAAGCTGGACTACCGTAGAAAAACACAATCAAATCAGAAGAGAGTCTTTTTTGCACTGCAAATGATAATTATGAGAGATGTAAAGTAAACAATTTTATGGCAATATTCTAATAATCTTTTGATGTTACCTCTCTAGCAAGTTAATTCTGTACAAAATTATGTCACTGTTACTACACTTTTTCAGTACTACACATTTTCTGCCTTGCACACATACAGCAAAACATCTTGCACTTTGTCTTTCAGTTCCTCCAATGCCTGCGAAGTTTGGCCTAGAAATTATTCATGACAAATCTGAAACTAATGTGGTTTTTAAGACCAAGATTTGTTTACTGATGCTTAGAACGCTTGATGATGTGGGGAAAAATAGTGCTTATTGTACTCTACTCAGCAGAAAAGAATAGCATCTCTTCTATTTAGCGATATGCATTGTAGCTCTTCATTTCATTGCCAGTTAGAATGAGTGTACTCATATGCCAGGACAAGTCGTACGCTCTAGGCCAGTTTGTTGTGCAATACAGAGCTGTTGGAGAACATTATATTTTATTTAGCTTTGCCTAGTAATTTTATTGATGTATATTTGAAATTAAATGGTTTTATTACTTATTCATGGAACATGTGATTGCTTCTCAGTCCCTGGTAGTGGAAGATTCTGAAAGTTTATTACTGTTTCTGGTCATGTTAGGCTAAAGTACCTAAGTGGGCTGTTGGTGATGCTCTACCCCGTGTTCACTGTGCCCATGGATATGTTTTTATTGTTGTTGTTACAGTAGAATTCAACTTCGTACAAGACAGCAATGGCTTTTTCTCTAGGATTTGAATATGGAGGCCACAGGGACAGATGAAGTAGAAAAGATAAAATCAAAGTTTATGTCTGCATGGCACAACATGAAATACAGTAAGTGAAACAGTGTACGGTAAGATCCTGTCTCCATTGAAATGAATGGCGTGTTTCTTGATTATATGAATGGGATCATGATTCAGCACTTAACTGATATTAATAATAAAAATGCAGTATGGCATGAATGGCTTGAAACCATTTTTACTTTGATACTATGAACAGCCTGATTAAACAAACCTTTTTAAGTTTTAATTTTTCAAATAAAATTGTTGTTACTTTTAGATCAGAACTCTAATCTGTGTTTTATAACCGTTAAAATTTTTGTTATTTATGAAAGCAAACCCTGATTTCAGTACATTTTCTCTATATTCCCCTTCAGTGGGTTACCTTTGGCTTAACCAGATGATATTAGAAATTCCTTTTTGGAATTTCAGAGTCACAAATTTGTATTCTTTTTGTGTCTGTTTTAGGTTGGGTGTTGAAAACTAAAACTTATTTCAGTAGAAACTCTCCAGTCTTTCTGCTGGGAAAATGTTACCACTTCAAAATTGATGGTATGTACATAGCACTTCACTCATTCCAGTCTTATTCAGCAGGAGCTCTGTGAATATATTTTTAGTCTTCTAGAACGACCCTCATTAACAATTACCAAATTCAATATTTAAATATGAAAAGCTTCGAAGTATTCATTTAAATGACCAGCACTACCACTAATGCAACCCATCCTAACCTGCTTTGTTAGGATCTTCCACTGAACTCTTGTTCTTTCTGTAAATACTAGTTCTGTAATTTGCACTTTACTTCATTTGCCTATTAGTTTGAGATTTTCTTTCTAAAAAAACTCCTGAATGGAATAGTGACAATACCTGGGCGAAGAATTACTGTTATAATTCTCCAGTATGCAAATTTGTAAGACTTTTTTGACTGCTGACATTTAGTTGGATTATGCAGTTGCTTACCTGTGAGCCCACAAGTCCACTGGCACAGTAATGTTGGCTGCATTGCTTTCTTTTTGTTTTTTTTTTTAGCTGGCACGGTTCTGTTGTGTTTGCCTTCCAATTTTTCTTTTTTGTACTTCAAGCAATTGTTACTTTTTGCAAGGTTGCCCTGTCTTTCTAATAGAATCGTTGTATGTTTTTACTTTCCTTCTAAGAACAGAAGGGCCATACCAAGTTATAATTGTGCTTTGCCTTACAGAATCTGGTGAACTCTCTTCAGATGGGTCCAATTTTGATAAAATCAACACAGAGATTTCAGGAAATGTCGAGTTTCGTAAAGATTTTATTTCTAGAATATGGCTGACTTACAGAGAGGAGTTTCCTCAGATAAAGGGGTCTGCATTAACAACAGACTGTGGCTGGGGTTGCACACTGAGAACTGGTCAAATGCTGCTGGCTCAAGGTCTTATGCTTCATTTTCTCGGTAGAGGTGAGTTATGAGAGAAGATCTCTTTATGTGGCATAAGCATGGGTGTTCTGTAGAGAGTGTGGCGGTCTCTGCGTACCGCAAATCTGAGGTGCAAGGTGGGTTTGCTTCTGGACTCCTCACTAATATTGGAGTTGTTACATTGCATCAGAGTGGCGAACTGGCTGTCCTGCTCTTCCATTTCTGAAAATGGGAATACCAAAGAGTGTCAAAGGAAGATACTGGAAACTCCACAGAAGCTTAACTGTGAAGTAAAATACCACAACAATTTGTGATCCTATACCTGGGTATTGTTATCCGTGCAAATGTCCAGTTCCGATGAATCTTTCTCATTTCTTGAACTGAAGGTGTGGAAATATGTTCCATAGCTGTGGGCTATGTCAAAAATGATGTTCTTTTATCAGTTTTAAAGCTGTACATTATTCAGTTCTTCTTGTATTAATATATTGAGTTAACAGAAGGATTCTAATCTAACTTCAATACATCATTCTCTGTGTTGAAATTTGCAGTATTTGATTTCCTCCCTTCCCCCTCACATATTCACAGAGGAACTTCCCTTTTTTTCCCTATCATTGTCTGTCTCAAAATATTCTGTCACAGCTGTTTCAAAGAAGTAGCTTTAGGAGACTTGGAACACTTCCTGCTTTCAAAAGCTAAGCGTGCATGTCCTCCCCATTCTTCCAAGCTGCATAGAGGTGGTTTTGGTTCTCATAGTTAATTACCTTTTCTTTCCATCCTCTTCTCAATTCTTTTCACAGTCTACCACATTTCTCCTTTCAAACAATCTGTCCTGTCCTCTGTCACCACTCATTGTTGTCAAAATGATCCCAGACATGGGCCTGAAGCCACCCCAGCATGTTAGAGAGAATGCAGCATATTGTTTACTCAGCCATTTGTTGCCCCCTAGGAACTCTTTGGTAGAAGATAGTCCCGAAAGCCTGTTTTGATAATAGTTTGTACTTACTGTGCAAATATGATGTAAGCTGTGAACATAGTCCCAAACAAGCTGTATCACAAAGTCTTCTTTCTTGGCAGTGTCATGACCGAACTGTCAGATTGGCTTACTGAATGTTCCTTTTGCTGTAGATATTTAAGTCATAAAATATATATTATCCCTTTCAACTGACTGCAGATATCAAAATGTATGAAAATACTACTGCTGAGAACACAAATCCCTAAAATACAGCTTTGTTATGTGTACGTTTAAAGAAATAAAAAAATATGATCAGAAGACTACCTGTGAGTAGGAATGCACAATGGCTCATTCTAAAGTAACCCCAAACAAAAAAGTCCCAAGTTATATCTTTAAAATCTATGGTTACAAAAAATTCCTTACACTGTCCCCCATGCATCCTAATTTGGAAAGTGATTAGTGATTGCAGAGTGATAGTGTTTCTGTGGCAATCCAAATGTGTAGAAAAATGGAATATGTATGGTCTTTCTGGGCTACTTTTCTCATCAGCAAGTCTTCTGACAGCTGGTGAACTATCTTTTGAAAAGCTTTTTATGAGGTGGGGGCAGCTTTTGAAACATATTTAAGTGTTTACATGAAGTTTTTCATTGCTGTTTACACTTTTCCCAGAGATGTTTTCATTATAGTTTAATGGTATTGTTTCTGTTACAAAGCAAAACTTGACTGCAGTTACTAGCTGGAATACTTGCACTTCCACTGCTATGTGGAATGTTCCAGATATTACTGAATGATGTTGTAAATGAATTTTTATTTATAATATTACGGTACTGGTAAGTTTGACTTTGAAATGCTTGTGCTTAAGGCACTGACTTAAATTTGGAGCTCGCAGTACAGGAATAGCAAGGCCTGTGATGTTACATTGAGCTTATGAGTGATCTACCTGGGTGTGCAGTGAAAAATTATTGTGACATTTCACAGAGGGTTGTCACATGTGGCAAGTAACGTTGGCGTGGGGTGCTTGTCACACTGTAATAGAGTGGGTGAGGTGGATCATGGGCATTGCCAGTGATACTTGTGACGTTGCTGGAGGCCTAAGTTAGATTTTAGAATTGAAATATAGATGCCTTTGTGTTTCCTCTGTTTCTCAAAGACTTTTACAGGGATACTTCAGTAAGAATTGCAAGGAGGGCTGCAGTTCTTGCTCTCAGTCAGAAGAGATTCTTCTCGCTGCTGTAACAGCAGCTTTCTGCACCTCTAGCAGCTTGCCCAAATCTGGCTCAGGGAGCAAAAGCACTGCACTATCTGCAGGGTTTGTTCCTTGCTTGCACATGGCAGTTTGCCCCTTGCTTTCTGGACGTTCTGATCTAACAGGATGTTCACTGTGTTCCAGAGGTTTCCTCACATGCTCTATGTTGTCTGAAGTTGTGGGAGAGACGTTGTCATCTGACAGGGGAAATGTTGCTGTGCTCTAGATGTGCTGAGCCACCATTGTGCTGTGAGAGGAGTGCTGCGTGCAGGGTACGCTGGTAGAGACATTTTGGTAGAAATGCAGACTGTAGACACTGTGTTGAGTAATTTTTAAACGAGTTTGTCGTAATCTAGATAAAAAAATGCACAAATTTAGTGAAGAAAGGAATCCTGTCTGTTTTTCAGCTGATCTCCTTTGGCAGTTTGCCAGGAAGAACTGTTTGTTCTCACATGAATAATTCCTCAGGTTTGCCTATGTTTTTAATAACTGACAAACCAGAAAAATCAAAAACAGCTTTTTCCTTGACATCGATAAAACTTTTGAGATGGTACTGAATAGCTAACCTGCATATTTGTAATATGGAAGATGGTTCTAGCCTGTGCCTTGTAATCAGGTATATCTTAACTGACTAGGATCGTGGAGTCTGACCTACTACCTCATATAGCACAAATTGGTAACAAATGTACATTCAGTGGTATTTTGTTTTATCTGTCATTCAGCAGAAAATAAAAGCAAATCATATTCCGCTCAGAATCTTTGTTTACATTTTCACACTGACATTTGCATCTCAATATGTAAAGTACCTACTATTGGTTTGAGGCACATGGGGGAGAAAGGAATGTGCATTATTCTACCAGAAAGTATTAAGTTAATACGCATCTTAATTTTTTTGCTGCAGCCTGGGTCTGGCCAGATGCGTTGGACATTGCCAGTTCAGATTCTGATTCATGGACAGCCCATACAGTGAAAAAGCTGACAGCATCATTCGAAGCATCACTTACAGCAGAAAGAGAACCCAAGATCCTGTCAAATCATCGTCAGCGAACATGGAAGAGAAACCGTGATGACAATGAAATGAGAAATGAAGTTTATCATAGAAAAATAATTTCTTGGTTTGGTGACTATCCGCTGGCAGCTTTTGGCTTGCATCAGCTGATAGAATATGGAAAGAAGTCTGGGAAAATTGCGGGAGATTGGTATGGGCCTGCAGTTGTTGCACATATTTTAAGGTAAAAATACCTTTATTCTTTGTTATTACTGTGCCTTGTGTACTTCAGGAGAAGCATTTCAAGGTGTAATGAGATTACTTCAGCTTAATTGAGCATCTAACTGTTCATTATTGGCTTTGTAAAACGTCCATAGTAGTAACAATTCTAGCTGTCTTGTCAGAGCCAGGAAGGGAAATAGCAGCAGGTGCAGGAATGGAACTCATCACCTTTGTTAAATCTTATCTCAGGAAAACCCCAACATTCCTGTTCTCCTGGAAGTCCCAAGTATCTCTCTCAAGCCCAAGCTTGTAAGTGGAGTTACGTTTAATAACATGTTCTAAGAACGAACCGCTCTTTCAACCTTGGAACATGCATAACAGTAGAGATTTTTTTTTTATACTGTAACCTGGGGGCTGTAACATACTGATAGTGCAATGAAATGTCAGAGCTAAAATTGATGTTTTCAGCATTTCTTTGCACACCTCAAATTCTTGTGAAACTGTAAATGTATGGGACTATTAATATTATAATTATATCACAGTAAAAGTAAAGGGTCTGTGACATTCAGTGTGGTTAAAGAAAGTCAGATTTCTCCATACTCTGTGCCTTTACATGGCATTTCTTTGAATATTACCATTTTTTTTGTTGTGGTTTTGTTTTTTGTAACCTTGTATGCCTATGTTCTTAGTGGAATCCAGTTTATCTATCAGCTGAGTCACTATTAAGTCACTGAAGCAGAAGAAGCCAAAGTTCCTAAGTTTATCTCTATATATGTGTAAATAAAAGAATGTGATATTTAGTATAAAAGTATATGAATCTTAAGTGAAGCTGTATGGAAATAACCAGGCGAATATGTGTGCATACATGCACATGCATACAGTGATGTGAGAGATTAGCATTATTTATGTGTTTTATTCTATTTTTTCCTGATGATAGAAACTATCAGAATTCTTTTTGCATGCTTTAAATTGCGGTAGACTGTTTGTCTCGTGGGAGTGAGGGGATTTGGTCCAGGATTAGATTCAACACAAACCCATGGGTGATTTCCAACACTGCAAAGGTTTCCTTTCCTGATCACCTTTCTCTCCTGCAGCAGTACTAACAACATCTAGCACTCTCTTAACATTAAATGATTCCTCAAAATATGTTGTGAAATAAAGGAATAGTGACCATGTAATGCAAGCATGCATTGAAGTCAAAGATGATCTTATCTGCAATTATCTTTTTGAAAGTTTTGGTGAAACCTTACGGCTTTGTATGTGCTAGCCTTTATTTCCATAAACATAGGGTGCTAAGTTGTGGCTAACTACATGAACTGAGATCAACTAAAGACATCTATCAAGCTGAAAATAATATTTTTGTCAGCAAATTTGGCTTTTATTATCCCAATATACATGACAGTAAACTGTTAAAAACAGAAGGAAATTAGGTAGTGAATATGAAAGTCATCGGAAATTAATGCATTTCTTTGGGCCTTTTTTTTCTTGTTTTCATTGTTCCTTGTAAATAGCCAGACAGTGTAATCTTTGCTTGGGAAAAACACGTTGGGTGTACACTGGATCTTGGTATCCAGTGTTTAAAAACAAACAAATAAAAACCTCTACCCTATCTGTATTTATCAGGAATGGAAAATGTCTTGGATTAAAAAAACAAACCGAAAAAACCCTCAAATAATTAAAACCAACTTGTATCTAAAAATCAAATATTTTATGTTTATTTACTGTTAACTTATTTCAAATCAGAGATGAGTTAAATAGTTTTGTGTTTGTACTTAGAAAAGCTGTTGAAGAAGCAAGAGACCCTGAGCTACAAGGAGTAACAGTCTATGTTGCTCAGGATTGTACAGGTAAATGTTGTAATTATGTAGATTTTTGCAAACTTTTTAGATGCTTTTTATGTCTTTCAGTAAGCACTTAGCAACAGAGCTCTAAAGAAGTAAAATAAACTCAAAAATGGATCCACAAAATTGAGATTATGTAGACAAAGGGGTTCTCGAGATATGCAGATATTTGTTCTCTTTGAGAATCACACATCACAGCTTGAAAGCGTCATGCGTTGCTTGTTTGGTATCTTACAGTGGAAGATACTGGTATTACAAATCCAGCAAGACAACAACTTCTCCTTACAATCTGCCTGTTGTAACTTTTTTATTATTTAAATCGGCTAATAATCTGTTTGGTACTCGCTTTCAGTGGTGTTATAGCAATAAGCTGGTAAGAACTTACATATCTTACTAAAATAACACCAAAAAACCCAACAAAACTGCTGAAAAAATCCTTCAGTTCAGTTATTGTTAGTTACATTTTGTCATAGAATTCTCTTTTACTCATTTTTCTAGTGGAAGAAAAAAACACTGCACCAGTCTCTTAGAATAGTCAAAAGTCATTTTCGCTTAGAGTTCAAAGATGTGAGCAGGATTGTGAACCAGAGTCGGTGGTAAACCTTTCCTCTGCTCCAATGTGGCATTTTAAATAATCAATAACAAGCAGAGTAGCTTAGAGCTCTGGATGTTCAGGAGCAGAAAATGATGACAAGATAAACTAAATGTGTGGTGAAACTTCACACTAATGACTAGAGTCTTTCAAATCTAAGCACAGCGTATTACTTCAGTAGCCATGTTTACCTGCTAGAAATCTTAGTTATGTCATAACTGATCTTGGAGTAGGACAGACGAGACCGATATCCCTGGGTAATTGATCAAACTGGTTTTAAAGAGATGCTGTTTAATCATACACTACAAACCAGTTTCACCTGACTTACAATGACAGAAGAACTTAACATTCTATTAATTTTTCAATTCTTTGTTCTGGTGATGATTTTTGCATCTCTCTCAGTTTGGAGGGAAAAAAGCAATAATACTGTGTTACAATTTTTTCACTCATTTTCAGTGACTGCATTGTGTTATTTTTTGGCAGTGAACTTGATTATTTATTAAAGTCAGTTACGGTATTTTTTCCTTTAACATGTAGATGTTCCTGTTAGTTGTAGGCTTTCAAGTTTGAAAGGACTCCTTTTAGAAGTAGTTTATATGAAGTGAATAAATGTTTTTTGACCTTCTTGTAGCTTATCCCTTTTGTATTTCCTTGGCCATGTATCTTATCTAAGCAGCCGCAGATTACCAGTCTACAAAATACTGCTGAAAAAAGGAGGCATAACACTGTTTTTCAGCAGAGTCACTCAGGACTTACTTTTCAGGAGGACAGGGACTGCAGTTTTAGTTTGTCAGACTAAGTGATGACGCTTTGTAGATGTGTGTTTGTAAAAACTCGTGGGTGTATTTTAAGTATTAATATTTTCATGTGTCTCCTTTCAGTCTACAGTTCAGATGTTATTGACAGACAGTGTTCTTTTATGGATTCTGGAAAAGCAGACACAAAAGCTGTAATTATATTAGTTCCTGTGAGACTCGGTGGAGAGAGAACAAACATGGACTACTTAGAGTTTGTAAAGGTATGAAATGAGAGTTCAATCATTTCTCAAATAGTATCACTAGGTAATATGAAAAGCGACTTCATGATGGTAATCTTCTACCTATTAAATGTGTGGTGGTGATTTTACAGTTGAAGGTTGTAAAGTTTGACTTTACAGATTTTAAATTTCCCTATTACAAGATCAGCAGTAATTGCAGAGCACATGATGTCCCTTGGTAAAGCAGTGATAACTGTCCTACTCCTGAAGTCGCTACCTGAAAAGACATTAATGCAGTGGCTCAAATTACAAATGGTAATTTAGTTACATATGCTATTAGAGTTGTGCTATATTAAGGATCAGTCAGCATTTTAAAATATAAATATACCAGATTCCTTATTCTGTTTCTTATCTTCTTAAATGTCAAATAGTTTAAGGTTGTTCCTTGTCTGGCCTTCCCATTTTCTTTTATCTTTTTTCTTCCCCTTAAGAGAGAGAGATAGATTTTTTTTTTTTTTTTAATACTTTTAGTCACTACTTCAAGTGTTTTTTCACTGTCTGGACATTAGGATGAACATTTCTAAGGACAGTGATGTAGGAGGAGCAAGCAGTTACCGCAAACAAAAATGAACTGGGAAAAAGTAAAACTCGAGGAGAAAGCAGAGGGAGGAAAGTCTCTGCTGTCGTCTTTGTCACCAGAGGTTCTGCTCATGGTGCCAGTGCCTGATGATGTACAGGAATTCTACCTCTGGGGCACAAGAGTGCTACTTTTAGGGAAGAGATTGCTCTTTGCCATGCTGCTGTTTCTCTGTCTCTAAGTTCTTGTTTTAATTTTTAAAATGCCACAATGTGGTAGCATGAACAAAATCCAAGAGTCTGTTACATCTTTTTTTCATTTTTTTTTTGTGACTGTCTCGTCTCTGTAAAATTTTAGGAAAGCATATTTGACAACGTACTACTCGCATAAGGTGACAGAGTGATGAAGCCTTTTATTTAAGTGGTGAACAATAAAATTGTTTTTCTTTCCTGCTTCTTTTCCTTGTATTCCCAGGCGGTTAGTTTCGGAAGAGTTTTAGTTCTTTTCTGATTTTTTCTGACACAGCTAAGCCAAGCCTGTGCTCTCAGACATGATCTACAGCAACCTTACTGTACTTCCCATGTTAACTGCAAAAGAGCCTTTGAATCAGTCAGGTCCAGGAAAACACATGGTACCCTCGTTTGTAAACCAACAGACAGTTGCTTCTGCGACTTTCATAAGGCTTTCTCAGCGAAAGAGAAGCTTTAAAGATATTGGTTCTTTAATACTGGCTGTTATTATTGATGGATATCTATGGTTAGCTTTACCCTGCAGAGGCTTTCTCAGTCTAGCTCTCAAAACCACTCTTTTGTCAGAGTAAAATAGGTTTGTGTGGCACTGGGTTCCACAGCACAGTCACATTAACTAAGCTTGCCTTATACAATGGGCTTTACCGGGGTGATTTCTGCTGCTCATTCACCAAGCCTGGTACTGCCTTTTGCACTCTTATAATGGAGACTGTGATAAGAGGGCTTTCAATTGTGTGTTATCAGTCACTCCAGTCTCCATCTTGACTGCTAACAAGAAGCGACTGAGTATCATGGGGTCTGGATTAAAGTTAAAAATGCAGATTTTAGAATGTAGCACAAGAGGTAATTTTTACAAAGGATTTTATGTTTGTGGATGACAATTGATAAATTTTTTTTATAATTCACTTTACAAGAAAATTCCCATAGATTAAACAGTTTGCCATTACTTTAAGTAGCTTTGCTCCCTTTCTGTTTTACTCCTTAGTTCTGTCAGCCTTTGCCTCTGATCTGCCTAAACATTCTGTGGCATTCTTTGTAGAGAAAATTTTATCTTGAGACGCTTTGGCCTTATTCGTACATGAAAAATCGATCATTTTGTTGAGAAAATATTCCCTATTCATGCAATGATAATGTCATGGTTATACTTCAAGGGTTTATCTCTTAGAGGATACAGATCTGATGGACAGCTAATGGAGATGTCGCATTAGCTCAACCGATAGTCTTTGGGGTTGCTGTCCCAGTTTAGGCCAGTGTCCAAAGTTTGTCGGGTGCCACAAGAAAACCACTGTGAATTATGAATTAAATGCTGTTCAGTGTTAAAACTATTTAATAGTCTTGGGCTTCAGTTGCATTAGGACAGTTGGGCTTAGCTTTGGGAAGTGCTCAATGTTGACAAAATCCAGTTCCCACTGGAGTTGATGGGATAACTAATGGAGAACTGTGTTAAGCCAAGACTGAATATTCACAAAAATCCTAATGAGCCCTGTTAAGAAACAGAACCTCATGAAAGCAAGAAGAGTAGAAATACGTTGAAGGGAGAGGGAGGGAAGTCTTTCATGCCTTCTTCTGTTCCTTTGCTACGTACTTTTAATAGAGAAATGATCAAGGGTGATTTCTTTGGTGTCTGTTTGTGACTGCATCTAGAGCAGAAGAGTTTCAGTCAATTTTACTGCTGAGGTGTTCTTCTTGTCAAAATTGTGTGCATACAGGTAAATCCTTCTCCCCAGCACTAGAAGGTATATCCATAAAATCAACATTTTGTTATGTAATGGTAAGTCTGCTAGGTTTGCGTGCTAACACCAACACGTGGATTACAGAAGCCAACTCATTACAACCTGGATCAACCGAAATATGCTGGCATATATCTGTGACTGTGACACATGGTTGATATCCAGCTTTTTCTGTCCTTGGTGGCCCCAAGCTTTGCAGTGGCTGGAGACACCAGTGTATTTATTCATTTATACCTCCAGACTGGAAAAGGTCCTGTGCTTCACCTCCCCTTAGGTGTACTTGCAGTCTCTTTCTCAATGTTGCTACACGCTGATGTCTCTAATTCCTCTACCCTCACAGTCAAAATCCAGTAAGATTTATGGGACTTGTCTGCTGTGTGTCTCTCTCTCCTCCTGCATTTTGGGCTGCTGTTCTTAGAGCTGTAACTTGGAATTACTCTTGCTTCAGCTGGCATTTTTCACTATGATGTAAAGTTCATACTTTAGACCACGGGTGGCAAACACAAGGCCCATGGGCTGAATCTGGCCCTCCGCCTTATTTTATCTGTCCCAGCACCTTGTTTCTACCTGGTGGCAGCACTGAGCTCCTGCCAGCGCTAGTCACGTGTGCAGCGTGTGTGATGCACGTTACGCTGCAGGAGCAGGCTGATGTGGCTCCTGATGAAAATGAGTTTGACACCCTTGCTATAGACAGACTTCTACATTTGAGTGCAAGAAGAGAGCCCCCAGGGCCATAGAATGTAAATGCATATTTCTGTACCTTTTGACTAAGCAACCTGCGCTCAACCTGTGTTACATTTTGTCCATCCCTGAAAACAATACTGCCAATTCTGTCAATGAACAGGCATCTCATGAAATCAGGGGACTTTTTCTGGAGTATCTGGTGGTATGTTTTCAGTTTGGTCAGATGTAAACTCCTAAAAATTGAGTCAAGCCACAGAGAAATGATTCAGTCAGTCTTTAAAAAAAAAAAATAAAATCCAAACCTATTTGCCTAACACCAGTAAAGAAAGACAAAGATTTTACTTCAGTTTAATACTTATTGTGTTTAACACTGTTCTAATTATTTAATGTTCTGCTTACAGGGCATTTTAAGTCTTGAGTACTGTGTTGGTATTATTGGTGGCAAACCCAAGCAGTCGTATTACTTTGCTGGATTTCAAGGTTAGTGTTTTAATATGTTATGTCTCTTCAGTATTTTTCTTTAAGAGTTAGGAAATTAATATCAAACTGGGGGAAATAGCATGATTAAAAAAGCAAAATGAGTACCTTATTAATTCATCGTATCTACCAAAGTCCAGTCATTTGTCATTTACCCCATATAGTAATTGGATTCTGTAAAATGTACATTTAATTTCCGTTGTTGCATAAACAAGGCATAATTTATCTGTTTCACCAAAGTTCGGGAGCCTTTGCTGTTCCTATCTGGCAGTTCTTATTTGCGTATTTACTTTTTACTGGTTTAAGTGGTGTTAGTTGATGCTGAAATGACAAGCAATATATTCTTCCTGTCAAGATGAAGCAGCACAATACATTTTTCATATGCAAACTCCAGAATATAATTGTGTGTTTGTAAAAGTAATTTTATCACCAAAAATTAAATGACAGTCTCATCACTTTATAAAAATTCTGCTTATACAAGCATATTTGATTATGCAAAAGTTAATCTGTCCTGCAAAAACCTATGCTTCAGTCAATGAATATCAGCCTGGCAAGCAGTTACTTGCTGGCTTTTTTTTCAGCTGTTCTGCATAGAAATTGGATTGTAAGCAGTGTAATAATAAGGTGTTTTTTGAATTACTTGTCTTCTGTTTTGTCCTTGTAGATGACAGTTTGATTTACATGGATCCTCATTACTGCCAATCTTTTGTAGATGTCAGCATAAAGGATTTCCCTGTTGAGGTAGTGTGGATATAGACCTGGCACTGTTTTCTTCCCATATGAATCAAACACTAATTATTTAGAGATGTTCTAGCTGGTTGCATCTTTATGGATTTACAGTTGCATGTTATTTATCAACGTTCTGCTCTGCTTTGTAGGCCTACAATCAACAAAAATGACCAGAAGTTAAAAACTCAATATGGGCTTTTAATTTTTACTTCATTAATCTTTGTTTCTTTTTAATGATCAGAAAACCTCAAAAATAGATGATCACTTCATTTAAGTAATTTTTCATCAAAGAAAATAGACTGTGTTTGGAGATCTTATACCTGAATTATTTGGATTTGGTTTCATTAGTTTGTCTTTTTGGTCCGTTTTATTTTATTTCTTTTTTACATTCAAGTCACAATCAACATCGTGGAGAGCATTACAGCAGTATTCACTAGTAGGAGCCTGGTGTCAGTTTGGAACCAGAGTTCCGATAGGTTTACCTTCTGCTTCTTTATCCAGAAATTGGTAATATTTCTGTGCTGGAGTAGCTGGTTATCATTTTAAATGTAATTTTTGCTCCTAACAACTTTGGAGGTCACTTTTAGCTTCATATAAGTGGAAATTTTTGAGGCTTATCAGTGAGGTTTGTGGTTAACTAGATTAATTTTACTGAAGTCTTCTGAATGGTTTCTTTTAAGGAGTCTTATTGTTATTTTTAGTCAAGCTATTTTTATGGAACAGTAGTTTCAAGAAATTGACAGGTCTGAAATGTGCGTGCTGCATTCTCTCCCCTCCACCCTTCTGGGCCATGACGTGAATGCATCTTTCAGGCTGTGCCTAGGTCTTGAAAATCATGCCTGTTTTTTTACAATGATGTTTTCCCTTTAACCTTTTGCCAAATAACTTGCATTGAAAATACACAGAGCTAAAGGAGGTTATTAAAGACTCAATTTAGCTACCCAGACTCGAGACTGTAGGGAGTGTCTCAGCCTACTTATGGTTCCTGAGGACCATAACAAAAATACCAAAAATACTTGTCTGAGGTGCGAACAGATTCAGGATCTGCTCCTTATGGTTGCAGATCTCAAGGATCAGGTGGAGAGATTGAGAAGTATTCGCGAAAGTGAAAGGGAGATAGACTGGTGGAGTAGAACCCTCTCTCCTCCCAGTAGTCCTCTCCAGGAGGCTGAGGAATGCCATATTCCTCATCAACAGGGTAAGGGGAGTGACCTGGTTGGTGAGGAGGACTGGGAGCAGGTCTGCTCTCGTGGGGGTTATAGACCTCCCTTTCAAATGCCACCTTTCCAGCTGCCCCTACAAAACAGGTTTGGGGAGTTGGAATTTGATGCTCAGGTGGAGGATAGTCTGACAGAGAGCTCACCTGAGGAAGCTGTTAACCTCACATTGCCCATCAGACGGGTCAGGACCTCAAGTAAGAAAAAGAAAAGGAGGGTCATTGTAGTGGGAGACTCCCTTCTGAAAGGAACGGAGGGCCCTATTTGTAGGATGGACCCAACTCAGGGAAGTCTGCTGCCTTCCCCAAGCCCGGGTACACGACATCGCCAAGAGACTCCCGGACCTAATTAAACCCTCAGATTATTACCCGCTTCTGGTGGTACAGGCTGGTAGTGATGAACTAGCGAAAAGAGGGTCAAGGGTAGTTAAAAAGGAACTCCAGGAGCTGGGACGGTCAATAGATAGGGCAGGAGCACAGGTGGTGTTCTGTTCAGTTCCCCCGGTGGCAGGGATGTATACAGATAGGAATAAGAGAATATATGCAGTTAATAAATGGCTTAGGGGCTGGTGCTGGCAGAGGAATTTTGGGTTCTTTGATCAAGGGGAAACCTTTACAGCACCTGGCCTGCTTGACCCAGATGGGTCTTGTCTAACTCCAAAGGGTAAGAGGATTCTAGCTCAGGAGCTGGCAGGACTTGTTGAGAGGGCTTTAAACTAGGCACGATGGGGGAGGGGGGAGTTACTAGGCTCACCAAAGATGTTCCCGTGGAGGATGAGCCATCTCAAAGGGGGTTGTCAGTAACCCAACTGAAGTGCATGTACACAAACGCACGCAGTATGGGAAACAAACAGGAGGAGCTAGAAGTCCTGGTCCAGCGGGAGAGCTATGATATAGTTGCTATCACGGAAACGTGGTGGAACGACTGTCATAACTGGAGTGCTGCCATGGAAGGCTACAGGCTCTTCAGGAGAGACAGGCGTGAGAAGAGGGGTGGAGGGGTGGCCCTCTACACTAGAGAAACCCTGGATGCTGTTGAAGTCGAGATCGGTGATGACCAGGTTGAGTGTCTATGGGTAAGAGTCAGAGGGGCAGTCAGGTCTGACCTCCTGGTTGGAGTGTGTTACAGACCGCCCGACCAAGAGGAGGATTTGGATCTTCTGTTGTTTAAACAGCTGGAGGCTGCCTCTAGATCGGCTGCCCTTGTTCTTTTAGGAGACTTTAACCCTCCAGACATCTACTGGAAACTTAACACTGCTGAGAGGAGGCAGTCCAGGAGGTTCTTAGAGTGTATTGAGGACTGCTTTTTGTCACAGCTGGTGAGTGAGCCCACCAGGGGTGAGGCTCTGCTTGACCTGCTGTTTACAAACAAAGAAGGGCTGGTGAGTGATGTTGTTGTCGGAGGCTGTCTGGGGTGTAGTGATCATGAGATAATTGAGTTCTCTCTGAACAATGTAATAAGAAAAGCCAGGAACAGAACATCGATGCTGGACTTTCGGCGGGCAGATTTTGGATTATTTAAGGAACTGGTCAGGAAAGTGCCCTGGGAAATAGCTCTTAGTGGCAAGGGGGTCCAGGAAGGCTGGATACACTTCAAGAATGAAATCTTGAAGGCGCAGGAGCGGGCTGTCCCCGTGTGTTGTAAGAAGAGTCGTAGGGGCAGACGGCCGGCCTGGATGAGTAGGGAACTTCTGAAGGAACTAAGTAAGAAAAAGAGGATGTATCATCGTTGGAAAGAAGGGGATGTAAGCCACGACATATTCAAGGATGTTGTTAAGTCGTGTAGGAGGAAAATCAGGGAAGCAAAAGCCCAGCTGGAGCTCAAATTGGCCACTTCTGTTAAGGATAATAAGAAGAGTTTTTATAAATACATCAATGGCAGAAAGAAGGGCGGCAGCGACCTCCACTCCTTGTTGGATGTGGAGGGAAATATAGTAACCAAAGATGCAGAGAAGGCTGAGGTACTTAATGCCTTCTTTGCCTCAGTTTTTAACAGCAAGGATGTCAGCTCGCTTGACAGTTGGCCCTCTGAAGTGGTTGATGGGGGCAGAGTGAAATATGGCCCTCCTGCAATCCATGAGGAGGAGGTTAGAGACCTGCTGAGCCGCTTGGACCCTCATAAGTCTATGGGGCCGGATGGGATCCATCCTAGGGTGCTGAGAGAGCTGGCGGATGAGCTTGCTAAGCCGCTCTCCATCATCTTTCAGCAGTCCTGGCTCTCTGGAGAGGTCCCGGAAGACTGGAAGTTGGCCAATGTGACGCCCATCCATAAGAAGGGCCGTAAGGATGATCCAGGTAATTACAGACCTGTCAGCCTGACCTCGGCCCCAGGTAAAATCATGGAGAAGATAATCCTGGGTGAAATCATGTGCCACCTGCAGAATGGTCAAGAAATCAGGCCCAGCCAGCATGGATTTAGGAGGAGTAGGTCCTGCCTGACCAACCTGATCTCCTTTTATGACCATGTGACTCGCCTGGTGGATGAGAGGAAGGCTGTCAATGTGGTATACCTGGACTTCAGCAAGGCCTTTGACACTGTCTCCCACAGAAGACTCCTAGGGAAGCTGGCAGCCGTGGCTTAGATGGGAGCACTCTGTGCTGGGATAGGAATTGGCTGGATGGCCGAGCCCAAAGAGTGATGGTGAATGGTGTTTCATCCAGTTGGTGGCCGGTCACCAGTGGTGTCCCCCAGGGATCGGTGTTGGGTCTAGTCCTGTTTAATATCTTTATTGATGATCTGGATGAGGGGATTGAGTCCATCATCAGCAAGTTTGCAGATGATACCAAGCTGGGAGGAAGAGTTGATATGTTAGAGGGTAGGATGGCCCTACAGAGGGACCTGGACAGATTGGAGAGCCGGGCTGATTCTAATGGGATGATGCTTAATAAGTCCAAATGTTGGGTACTTCATTTTGGACACAACAATCCCATGCAGAGCTACAGACTGGGGACAGAGTGGCTGGAGAGTAGTCAGGCAGAAAAGGACCTGGGAGTGCTGGTGGACAGGAAGCTCAACATGAGCCAGCAGTGTGCCCAGGTGGCCAAGAAGGCCAATGGCATTCTGGCCTGCATCAGGAATAGTGTAGTAAGCAGGACCAGAGAAGTTATCGTCCCCCTGTACTTGGCACTGGTCAGGCCTCACGCTGAATACTGTGTACAGTTCTGGGCCCCCCAGTTTGGGAAGGATGTTAGGATACTGGAATGTGTTCAGAGGAGGGCAACGAAGATGGTGAAGGGGCTGGAGCACAAGCCCTATGAGGAGCGACTGAGGGAGTTGGGGCTGTTTAGTCTGGAGAAGAGGAGGCTCAGGGGAGACCTCATTGCTCTCTACAACTACCTAAAAGGAGGTTGTAGTCGGGCAGAGATTGGTCTCTTCTCTCAGATGACCAGTGGCAGAACTAGAGGGCATGGACTTAAGCTTCGTCAGGGAAAGTTTAGGCTTGATATGAGGAAAAAGTTCTTTACTGAAAGGGTGATTGGCCATTGGAATGGGCTGCCCAGGGAGGTGGGGGAGTCACCGACCCTGGAGGTGTTTAAGGGGAGACTGGATGAGGCACTGAGTAGCATGGTTTAGATGATGGGTTGGTGTTAGTGTTGGTGTTGGTGTTGGTGTTAGTGTTGGGTTATAGGTTGGACTTGATGATCTCAGAGGTCCTTTCCAACTTTGTGATACTGTGATTTAGAAATACCATGGGAAAATACCATCAGTTGCAGAAGTAAATGTTAAGTAGTCCCAGTACTCACAGAAGTACTTGATAGCATCCATACAAACTCTCCTTCTTGATCTTGTGTACAAGTTCCACGTGAACTTCCACCCTCCTTGGAGCATCTCCTCATTCAGTGTAGAAATACCCTCAGGGTGCATCCACTGATCTAGAACAGAGTTGGGTTATCAATGGTTCCTCATGCCATTGCATTCTGTGAAGTTACGTACTCCTGAACATGGAAACACAGCTTCAGAAAAAACATATTGCATTTAAATAAGGAAGAGGAATATGTATTAATCTCCACCACACCTGAAATACTAATTATTTAACGTAGAACTCTTGAAGTTTTGCAGTAAAGTCCTATGAACAGTGCAAGTGAGTCATAGGCAACTCTTACACTCACACCTGAGGAGCTGAGTAGGTGATCTTAAATGTACTGTTTACAACCAGAATGTAAGGCAGCTGTGTATAATGAAGTTCTGTACCTTCATGGCTTCTATTTGTAGACCAACTGAGAGCTTAAACTGAGAGGAGTGAACTGCAGTGGTCCCATCTATTGCTATCATGAAAATAAAGATCTGTTAACATATGTTGGAGTTGATCATAATACCTTAATCAAAATCAGTATTTAGGAAAAGCGCTTTTATTTATCAAAGGACTTATATAGGGCTCTTGTTAAGTCCTGGGGCCGACTTAAGGCCAACGCTACAAATTTTTCAGTATTTATGCTTAACAAGACGCTTTAATAAACATGATATAATGTGGAAGTATAACATTGTCTAGAAAGTGACAAGGTTCTGAATAAAAAAAAACCACACCAGTAAAATATATAAAAAAATCTTAGACAGAAACTTTAATTATTTTTAGATATATATTTAGATTTACCCTGTGGAGATATTTGGAAGAAGAGCTGGTTAGCACCCCAGTTCTACGTATTTGTATTGTGGCATCAGCCAGACATCCTTGCTGCTTTAGGCTAATAACTGCAGTAAAATACAGTGCCTCTTCTGAAGATTTTACAGTTTAATTGGGTAAGCCAGACAAAAGGTGGGAAGAGCACAGAGATGCAGAGCTGAGGTGACTTCGTTAAGGTCACACTGTAGCTCAGTGGCCAAGCTACAAAAAATACACAACCTTTTGGTTCCTGTTCCTATGACTAATCCTCCGGATTGTGCTGCAGGCTGACATTAATATGAATTTCCAAATAATAATAAGGTTTTAAATTTATTTTGAAAGTACGCAAGCTGCCAGCTTGGTTTGATCGCATCCTAATACTTTTCTGCAGACGGAAAATATATTGCAATTTAATGCTTAGTGCATTTAATAGTATTATATCTTTGTCCAGAAATGTCAAAAGTAAACAGAAATTGCTTTCTTAGTGTGGATAGTAGCTTGTTAGATTTATCTGTAGGGAGTATTTTCAAAATTGACAAATTGTCCAGAATAAGTTGGAAATCAATCCACTCTGTATTGGCTTCCAAAATCCATTTGTTTGGAGGAATGGAAAAAAAAAATGCCTGCCCACTTCTCTTTGTTGTACAGTGATTTGTGTAGCATTAGGAATACTGCCCTGAACAGCGCAGCACAACTGCAGTTCCAGTGTTGTTGCTGAGATGTGATATGTAAGGTTTGATTTGTGTATTTGATGACACGGGAAAGAATATTCAAAATACAATTTCTGCATATAGAATTTGAACAGAATTAGGAGGAAAAACAGTCTTTTAGAAATAGTACTTCTCATCTTTTGCCTGTGTTTTTTTAGCAGAAGGTTAATAGAAATACCTCTGTTTGTAACCACAGGTAAAGAACGATATCTTTTAATATGTAGCACTGTTGAGATACTCTCAGATAAGGTAACAAGTGCTGTCACCTTCTGTAGACTGACTTTCCTGACTGGCAAAACCCCCCAATAAAGCAGGTTTCGAGTATCCAAGCTGCTTGGTGGTAGCTGCCTGGGGCTGCTGCTGCTACACTCAAATTGGATTGTAACACTTGTCAGTGATCCTTTATGGAGGAAACACAGGGGTGCTGGTAAGAAATCCCCTCCGCTGCTCTGCCCTGGTGTTACTGCTGTGTTACTGGGGTGACCAGTGCTGCACCAGAACTGCTGTGAGCCGTGCACAGCTTACCTGTAAACGTGAAGGGAAACAGCACAGAAAATCTGCTGGAGAATACTGATCACTGAGGAAGTTCATGGAAAACAAAATCTGCGGTTCAGTGCGGTCATGTCTGTGGCAGCATGGTGGAGACATGGTGCAGCATTTTTTCCTGAGCAGCTGCAGCAGGGTTGCTGGTGATTTAATGGAGGTGGGGTGACAGGGTAGTCCTGCTTGTTGGAAGGAGAATAAAGAAACTCACCTTTGAGAGACAGCTTGCGGTGACCAGATCGTTTCAGTTATTAGACAGTGAGCTTCTCCAAAACCGCAGTTCCTGAAATAAACAAGCACATAATCAGGGTAGATGGCAGACACTTATCTTTTCTCTCATAAACTGTGAATGAGGAGTGTGGGGAAGGGGGGTTGTATTTGTTTGTTTTTTCTTGCAGTATGGCCACTGATAGTATTGGTTCACAGCACTGACAGAGCATCATCTGTCATGGAAAGAGATTTCACGTTAGGGAAAAAAACATTTATAAAGCAGGGCATGTTTGGTTTTCTTCCTACTTGTGGCTTATTGTAATGTGGTTTTGCTTTTGTGGTTTTTGTGGGATTTTTAAGCTGTTTCATTTACTAAAGGAAAATACACAAGGTTGGTTTATTCCGTTATGTCTCTTTTATAGAGGCTGGGGGAGGGAAAGGGGCAATGGGCGGTGGTAGTAGAACAGTGATTGTAAGGTAGTGCAAAAGCTGTTACAGATTCAATTTGCAGGAGAGCATTCACCTCCTCTGCCTGGGGAATATTCATAAAATGCCACTTGGAGTGGTAGAGCTTTGACAGATTTCAGACTGTCACGGTGGTGTGTGCAAGTTTGGTGAGCACGGCACAAACAGCAGGAGATTTTATACATGGGGAGGGAGTGGGATTTCTTGAATGTTTGGGGGGGGTGGAAGAAAATAACCTCACAAGTGTGCGCTGGGTGTGAATTCAAGTGGTGCAGGGATTGTGAGGTAAAGCTGCTAGTGGAGAAAGAGTAAATGCACTGGTCGGTACTGTTCTCAGTCTCAACGATGTTTCGTGTTTTTTTAATCTTGAAACTTGCAGTCATTCCACTGTCCTTCTCCCAAAAAGATGCCCTTCAAAAAGATGGATCCGAGCTGCACCATCGGATTTTACTGCAGAACCGTGCAGGACTTTGAGAAGGCTTCAGAAGAGATAACCAAGGTGGGTGTCTGAGGTTTCCTCGGGGCAGGGAAGGCAGCCCGTGGCGCCGTGCTTCCCCCGCACTTGCCGCCGCGGCTCCGGGGAGGAGAACCTCGCGCGCCTTTCCCGGAGGCCGCCAGGGGGCACCCGCGCGCCGGGGATGCTGCGAGCCCGGGCTTTGGGGCGGGGCGGGGGGCGTCCACAAAACCGCACGAAACGCGCATTCTCGCCGGAACGGCTGCTTCCCACGGCCTGGCCCGAAAAGCGGGGGGGTTGTGGCTGGAAACGATGCTTTGGAGTCCGCAGAGCCCTGGAAGTCGGTCTGATCGTGGCCGTCTGTTTGGAAAACACCACTGTCAGGGCGTTTTCGGTCCAGATGTCGCTGGATTTTTTCCTCTGGGTTGTTAGAGCGTGTGTGTGTGTGAAATACAGCATTATTAGTATGTTGTGCTGTGGCTTTAAAGAAGAGGCTGCGGAAGGGCCCCACGGCAGCAGCAGTCGGTTTCGAGGTTGATGTTCTGAGCACAGCAGTTACCACAGCAGCACCCAGAGTTAGTGTTTCACAGCATTTTGCATGGCCTGCTCAGTGGTACTGGTATTAGAGCCAAAAAAGCATCTTTAAACTTAATACTATATATCATCTTCAGCAGATATTGATGATGCTAAAGTTGTTTATTTGATTTTCACGCACACAGGGAAAAAAATAGGTGTAAAGAAGTAGAAGTCCCTAAGCAACAGATATGTGGAAAGTTTGAATAGTGAAGTTTCTATTATTCTTGTTTTTTCTGTTCTATCATGCATAAGAAACAATGTAGTAGCATGGTAAAAAAAAAAACTAATTACAAGATCGGTTGCAGTGGAACTTCTCTTTCTCTTTCTTCCTTTTCTTTCAAGTTTGGGGCTGTAGGTACATTTCTTTTTCTGAACATGTGTTGTGAAAACACTCTTAGCTGATCTAAGGCTTGTAGCTGTTGTCCTGGTAGATACTTCAGCATTTTGACATTATTTAATGTAAATGTATTTCTGGCATAGTAACTTTGAAAATAGAGGACAGGTTGAATACAAATACAATGTGAGAAATATTCTATGATCTTTCAATCCTTCATTCACCTCCTTTGATTTTTTTCGTGCTCTTCCATTATTTTTCCCTTTGTTCGCAATTTGAGTGCGATAACTCTTCAACTGTAAAGCACAATATGCTCCCCGTGTGCCCTTTTTAGGCTGGACTAAAAAATTCAGATTCTTGCTGCTTTTGTGAGCAATAAGAAGTGAGAGAAATATTTAGCTTTTATTACTTCAGGATAAACCTTATGAGCCGTATATTCAGTGACAAATTAGGGCATTGAATTCAGGGGCCCAAATGCAGCGACCAGTGAAACTCTATCCTTTCTGTACTTGCTAGTTAGGCAGCTATTGTTAAGTAGTTTAATAACACCTGGAATTAAATAGCTGATAGGAGACCTGGAAACGCATCCAGACTTGAGAACGATGGATTTAACCAACTGGCTGCAGCCTTACTTCTGTCTTGCACTTCCAGCACTGATAATGAGCAGGGACAGCAGTTTCTGTCTGGCTTCTCAACACCATGCGGCTGATTCAGGAGGTCAGCAAGAAGCCGTGGCCTTCAGCAGTCCGTGGGATGGCTCTGCCTTTTCCTGGCTGCATTGTTACTTAAATAGGGACCAGGCTGGTCTTTCTGCTAATGCAGTGAATCGTTTCCCTGTCAAAACCTATGACAGCAAATAAATAATCCATTTGGGCTACAACTACACGTGCCTGTTTGTAGCCCAGGTTATCAGCAGAAATGAAAAATTCTCTGAAGAACTGGACTGATGGGGTGTTGAACTTGGATGAAGTTCAGCACAAATAATTAACTGTTAGAATGACAATAGTGGCAGTCTGAGTCTTAATACTGGAATATTAAAAAATACTGATGTTTATGAATACATTTCTCTAAGGAAATCATCACAGTGGTATCTAAAGAACTTGGAAGTTCTGGAAACTCTGTGATCACCGAGTGAGATGTAGCTTCATAATAATTGTGGTGATCTTAACCAGGTTCCAGCTGATTCCTGTTGCCGGTCTGCCCAGTTTGTGTTCTGTAGGTAGCCTTTCATCTCTTCCTCTTAGTATGTGGAGAGAAGTGTTACACATACCCATAGGGAAGGAGGTTTTGGGGACAGTGGAGCACAGACCGCGGCAGTGGAACTGCAGGTGTATTTCTGTCTGGGTTTGGAGGGACCATTTCTAAATGGGCAACAGTTGTTTGGTCAATATCCATTCCCTGAGATGCTGCATTCGGATGAGTGTCGCAGCTGGCCCAAGTCCAACTGTCCCCTTTGCAGACCAGCAAACAGCTTTCAGGTGACTGTTAATTTATCTTCCTCCCAAGCCAGCTCATATTCACCCCTACAGATGGAAGGCTTTGCATCCAGTTATCTGGTCTTTTCAAAAAACAAAATATTTGTATGTTTTACAAACTTTTCTTCTTTCTAATGCTCACTTGTTACTCTTCTTTTGCCTACTGCTGTGTGCCTCTCTCCTCTATCTCCTTGCTCTTTTACCCAAGTTTCCCATTACAATGGTCAAAAATTATTAAAATAGACCAGAATAAAGTGGAAAACTTCAGACCTCAGTAAAAATCAAGGACTTTACTGAGTGTGGGTTTTTTTTTTTTAAACATTCCCCTCAGCCCAACTGTCATTTTTTAAAATAGTACTTACTGTTTAAAGATCTATTTAGGGTTTTTACTGCTTTATAATAGATTAATGGTTCTCTTGAATTTATATTTAGTGATTTTTAGCTCCACACAGTGTATACTCTTAGGCTAATGTAGTTCTGCAGGGCACTGCATTGCTCCCCTGATTTTCAAAGCAGGTAAGACATTTAAAAAAAAAATTTTTTTAAATCCTAGAACAATTAAGTATCCAAAACAGCCTGAAGGGCTGAAATGTCTGTCAACATTTGGCAGATTTTTATCTGTTGTTAAAGGTATTTTGCTGATCTATTTTAGTACTTATCATTCCCTGCCACCCACTTTCTACATGCTGAGGGTTCTTATTTACAAATGTGGGGGTCTGGCACCCTTGTTCCCACCCCACAGCCTGTTATAGCTGCCAGTCTGGGTTTAGCCATGTGCCTGTGACTGGCTTGTTTGCATAGGCGTATGCTTTTTAAACTTTGCACATGCTGATTCTACTGTAGAAATATCTCCCTGAGGTGCTCAGTTGCTGCAGGATTCATACCTGTGCCTGAGGAGAGCGTTATGGACATTAACAATTCTGTAGAGTTTTTTTATCTTCCTGCAAGAGCTTCAGCTGCACTGAGACAAACAGCACGTAGAGATGATCTGTATGGAACAAGATGCAGGGTTAGGCATAAAATTAAAAGCTACCTGTAGAAGAAGAAATGGAAGTAAATGTTTGTTTAACAGGAGGAAGGGATGTTTAGATTGTGCAATGCTTTGGTTTTGATCTGATAATAATAACATTTAAAAATGCATTTTTTTACTTTGCAGTCATCCTCAGATAACTATCACTATTTGCTGTATTTCTTCATTTCCAATTAACATGTGTGTTTTACATTGTAGATGCTGCAGTCTTCATCTAAGGAGAAATATCCCTTGTTTACTTTTGTAAAGGGTCATTCTAGAGACTATGATTTTGCTTCCAGTCCACTCCATGAAGAAAATGACCTTTTCTCTGAAGATGAAAAGAAAAGATTAAAAAGATTTAGTACAGAGGAGTTTGTCTTGCTGTAAGGACATTTTCGCAGGATTATTGGCAGCTGTCCAGGAGAACACTTGCCTTTTGAAAAATAAGAAATAAAAAATGTATGTGTCCTCCTCCCCCAGAAAGACAAACTGTGCTGAAATTGGTCTATTTTCATAAAGATGATGTTTTATATGTTAATAGTCTTTAAAATGTCACTTAGAAATGTACTTACTAATTATTTTTGCTGACTGCTAGTTGGGTGAGTTTAACGTCACGTTGTGCTAGTGAAGACAGAGGCATTGTTTGGAGCCAGGTACGCTGAAATGTGCCTACGTCATGGTCTTGCCCTCTTAAAAAACTTGGCCAGTCCTTAAAGCCTGACTTGTGACCCTGGTCTTGTGTCAGTACAGGCCAAGTCCTGAGCAGAGGCTGCCAGGTGTGTGTGGGGTTTATGTCATGGATGCTTATCCACAGGTTGTGAGAACATGTTATTCCTGTTTGTAAGCAAAATTTGGGGTAAGGGTAGAGCTCCCATCTCTCTGGCTATGTAAGCCCAAATAATAGTTAATGCTGTCTTCATGACACACATCCTGAGCAGTACAGGGTGAGAAAGGTAAGTTTGATGTTTCAGTAGTAATTGTCAGTTGCAATACTGATATAATTATATAGGCTGAATTGTGAGCTAAGCTACTATTTAGCAGTATGATTTTATAATGGTTTCTCATTAAGCTTGCTTTGGAGCCTTTATATGAGGAGTGAAGATAAAGTATTACCTTTGCCCACAATTTTTAAAGGTTATACTATTAATATTAACTGCAACCAATCAAAGCAGCTAAAGACAATTATTAGAAGAGAGCAGTGTTTGTTTCCTGTTCAACTACAATAATGTTGATGTTTCTCTCCTATAAGTGCAGCTTCTAAATCAAAGCAAATGCAGGAGTGGATGTTAAAAATTTTGGGCTGTGATTTTTTTTTTTTTAATTTTTTTTGATACCTGTTATTACTATAGAAATGATGACTTGATGGTGTGTTCTCAGATTGCAAACAAATGTACATAAGTACTTTCATGTTTTAACAAAGTAAATGCAATATTTAAAATACCTATTAACACTGCTTGGAAAATAAAAAAGGTATGAAAACGTTAAATGCGTGTGCCTTTTATATTAATATTGGATTGTCTAAGAGTGAATATTACCCTGCATCTAAAACAATACTGTAAGGTGTGAATACTCTGTTTATTTGCAATAAAGGTAAGTTTTATTGTTGTGTTGTAAACCAAATGTTAAACTGTTCTAAGAGCTGTTCAGGCACAGGAGGCACAAATGTTGCCGATCCAAATAATAAGCAGCACGTGTATTCTTTAAAGCACCTTTTCTCCTTTTATGAGAAAGAAATGGCTAATGGGTAGATTTCAGGCAGAATTTGATCAAGCCTGTATGTGTGTCAGGGCTGCAGTGGGCATTTGCACGTGTTAATAGAGTTTACGTCCCAAAAAGCCAAAATGAGATTGTGTTCACTTGTTTTCAGGAAAAAAAAAATCATGCATCATTTGTCTGAATTAGTAACCTCTGCACTGTTGAATCCTACTAATAATTGGCATAATATTACTTTTAGATGCTGCATGTATGGGAGGATGTTTAGCTTGATCTTACTTAATATTTTTCATTAATAGCCCAGAAGAGGGAGTAAACAACATATTTATGGAATTTAGATGTCAAAATGAGGAGAATTGTGAATGTCAGTGAGAGCCAGGAAAGAGAAGAATTCTCTTTAGTGAAGCACAAGTTAATGTAACTTTAGCAAAAATAATGCAGAGCTGCTGGGGTGTTCCTTCGGGTGGCACTGGACAGGAAATTAGAAACAAAGTTGTGCTTTGCTTTCACATTTAAAAAAAAATGCAATCCTATGCTGCATCAAAAACAGCTTCTGTCGCAGAGCAAAGCGATACAATTGGTACAATCTGTTTTCACTGGTGCTATCCTTTTCTGCTTACCTTTTGACAAGGAAGGCATTAACTAATTAAAGTGCACAGGATCAGGGGCCTGCAGGGACGGATTGAAGGTAGTTTTAACCTGGATTTTTGTGCCTTTGCTATTCTGTAGCTGAAGAGTGATGGAAGCGCCACAGTTTACAAACAGGTAGTGTATGTGCAAGGTTGAGGGGGGAGGAGTCAGAGGGAAGTGTAAAAGGACAGACATCCTTGGGGAAGGGGAAGACACCCAAGGAAAAGCTTCCTGCAAGGGAATACAGGCTGTGTAATGTTCTCATCCAGAAATATTAAAGTCTTACCAGGGAAGGCAGTTAAAAACCCAGCTGGCCCAAAGGCCAACAAATGCACGGTAAAGAGCAATCTGCATTCAGTAGATTAGTTGAATCAATAATGTCTTTTCCACTGACAGCTTCTGTTGTTGTAGTAATAATAATAAAATGTAATAAGCTTCAGAGGCTTTCATGCACAGGAGCCTGCGACATTTGTAACAAAGTTGAAAGTGGTGCTGAGCTACATGACAACAAGAAAAATACAGAGCTGTACAGTGGAGTTACTGTACAACACTGATACATGTCTTAATCCTACAGACCCACTTGCCTTTTGAAAGACTTTATCCATCCTACCCCATTGCAGAGTTCAGCCTTTGTATCATTACCAGGAACAAGCCTGGCAATCAGGAAAGTGTCAAAGGAACAACTCTTCCTATATTGATCACCAAATACACCTACGGGTAGAAACAGGGTGAAAGCAGAAGGATGTTTCTGGAATGCACACAATGAAAATGGTAACAATACCACTTGGTTACTACATTTTGTCATCAGATCGAAACAAAGCTGCTTGGGCTTGACAATTCTGCAAGGTTTCCATGTGCAGGCCTTTGTACCTGTTGGTCTGTCGCACGCTTGCAAGCACATCATGGGCACCTCCATCCTGCTGCAGTACAGTAGCAATGGGGACTAAAGCATGGGTTTTCCTTCTGAGCTCCACTGGGCTGAAGTTCTCGTGCCTTAAAAAACTCCATGTGCATGTACCCACCTAAGCTGGCTGTGTCTCTAGAAATGAGCTGTTACTCAAAAGACCTTTGGTTTGGTGTTCTTGGAATGGGAATGGTCAAAGGGAAGTAGAAGAGCCAGAGTACGTAAGTGTTAAAAAGAAAAATGTAGTTCTACCATCCTAGCGACAAACTTCTCTGGAAGGGTGGAATAGTTCATTTGTCTCAGTCTTTTTGCAGCTTGTTGATAAGGAAGCATAATGGTTGAAACACCTTTGCTGAGTTTATTTAAATAGTGGATTTTTTTTTTTTACTCTTTTTTGTCTAAGGGAGAGAAATACTTCAGTGCTAGAACTGCTGCTGATTTTGGTCCTTCAATCTGTTAGCAAGTCCTTTAGTTTACCACAGTGGTGTTTTATTTGAAGGCTACTACAAATAGTTGTTAAAAATGAATGGCTA
Organism: Tapera naevia; assembly: GCA_033556795.1. Taxonomy (NCBI): domain Eukaryota; kingdom Metazoa; phylum Chordata; class Aves; order Cuculiformes; family Neomorphidae; genus Tapera; species Tapera naevia. Next base: position 7,843,527 of record JAUMJJ010000113.1, read on the forward strand.
TTTTCATATTTTTCATGTTTCCATAGCCTTAAGTATAGACAAGCCCAGACGTTGCCCTGGTGCACTTGTGTACAGTGGTGACACAAGTTAAATTACCAAGTTACTAGAAATTAATGTTTTTTGGTAACTACAGGGGACTTTAATTGGAAACTATGTTAATCGCATAGTAATTCTCTTTACCTTGTCTGCATTATCTCCTGAAAACCATGCAATTAATTTGTGTCATCACTGTTGCTGCTGCTGCCTTCAAACACAAACCAAATGAGCATTAGTTACTCACACACCCAGCAGTGGCCTATTTTCTTAAAGGACTTCCACAAATCACTGGCTGATTACTTGCTTGTCTGATGGAGCCAGACTGCACAGACCACAGAAGGTGGCAAATAGTCGCTCTTTTCAAAGCCTGAGCTGTTAATCCCCTAATAACCTTTTCTTTTTTTTCTATTCTGCCATTTCCCTTTTCCTTAGAAGGAACATTTCTTTGCGTGTTTATAATATCTAATATTAGCCTGACGCAGCCTCAGCACTCTATGTGATGAGCTAGGACTCTGCCTTTCCCTTCTAGCAAAGACATTGGTCTCAGTTTTCAAGCTAATGTGCGACCTCAGGGTCCTGTCTGATTTACCTCTACCTGATTGGTGACCCAAACCCCATCACATTTAGAACTGATGGTGAAGGTCTTGGTGTTTGTCCCTCCCCGAGCATCGCTGTAGGTGGGGCTGGAAGTTCAAGTAGCCCGTGTGGTAAAGAACCTGTCTGTGTGACCTGGCTGTGCAGCTCTTCCATGGGAAAGACCCACCAGCTACCACATCTGTTTCCCATCGGCTCTGTGGCTACTGGTGTCTCAAGCCAAACTGATGACCTTTAAAAATGCCTTTAGCCAGCACCCACCTTCCCTGCAGGCACTCACGAAAGGCAGTAGCTGATTCCTGATAGCTTTCCAACCCGAAGTGGAGAAAGACAGTGCACTGGTTTAATTCCTTGGGGAACAAACCAGCAGACTCTTAGGGACAGCTCCTGGGAAAGAAAATGCTGGAAGGCTAGGTTTGCCCCATAATCACTCGTGAACTGGCAATTTTAAACATGGCTGTTTAGAAGAGGGAGTTATTTACTCTTGTTGGTAGAGACAATTGACCTCAGAAAGAAACAGGCCCTGGAGAATCCTAAATCAACTTTCAGAAGAACTAGAAACAGAAAAGTACTCAAGACCATTCTCAAGTTAGTGCCCATCTGTGACTACCAGCAGAATTGCTCATTTTTGCTGCCTTTCTTCAGAGATTCATTTTCCCTCTCGTCAGTCCCCCATGCTTCAGCAGAGGTGTAAAACTGTTGCTGCCCTAATTTTTTACTGAAGGTCTCCAAGCAGCTCCACGCCTGTGATAACAGCCAGGTGGGAGTCCCCCGAGCACATCTCCCTTGGCAGTAACATTTTCCCCACAGAATTAATGAGACACCCCTTAACAACAAGAACATGAGCAGGTAACTGTAAGAACTATGTAAAGGCAGCTGCTGTATTTCCTTACAGGTGTGGTGGCAACTGGTGCTGAGGTGGCATCATGCCTCCCCTTGCCTGAAATTCAAAGCCAACACTGGCTTGCTCTTCTGAATAAAACCTGCTCTTCCCTGGTTTCTGTACAAGGTAAGGCCATGTAAGTCTGGATTTGCTTGTGGTAAGTTCACTGGCTCCCAGAGGAGCCTACACGACCTTGCACTTCTAAAACAATGTGGTAAATACACCTGATTGACATTTAGCATGGTGACATACTCCTCAGTTAAAGCAGTACCAGCAAACAAGTGGTTGCTCTCCATACGTTAACTGCCCTTTAAACATCAGGTTAATTTATCTGCAATTGGCATGAAAATGCAGTTGGAAAATAGGATGTTTGGAAAGAAGGAATCCGCCTTCTCCTCTGAGCACTACCGGGCTAGGCAGTGGCGCTGGGCAGAGTCTGCCACTGCCTAGTTGTGCTAGAAAGGTAATAACAGGCCCTGGGTGTGATTTTTACCCTTGCCCTTAGCTTGCTTTACCATGAGGAAAGTATTTTGTGTTTTACTTTTCTTTAACTTACCCCTCCAAACCAAGAAGGACACAACAGGTGTTTGGAGAGGCAGGGAAAAGATCTCCTCTTTGCCATTAATTACAGTAAGAAAATGGACTCTCTCTGGAGACCTGATTTATTTTCGAAGTTATGGACAATCTCTTAACTGGAATGATGGAATGAAAATCAATCATCAGTGAGTTATGAAAGGTCAATAATGCCACAAATGAATACAAACAGCATGTTTGAAATCCAGCCCGCCCTGCGTTGTTTATGCAGCAATATCATCCAAGGTGAGATGGCTTTTCATAGAGGCTGGAGCATCAGCTCTTCTTGTACTACCTGGAGCCTCCAAGAGGTCAGAATACTCCAGGTTACTTTATGGTCCTTTACCACCCTGCAGTTGATCACTATGGGAGCATGGATGCATTTCTTTCCCCCACTACATGGAACACATTTCCCTGGCCCTGTGTGGAAGGCTGTGGAGCACGGCCAGATGTAACACACAGCACTATTTCAGCTTAACACTCCCTATGCTGTGGCTGGACCCTCTGTTAGACTATAGCTGCTTCCGGGCAGTGCAAAGGTGTTACAGCCTCCCGTGGTCTTGGTTAGGCCATGCCAACCTTACATACAGGGGTCTTAAAATGCTGGTAACTCATTTGCACTCCCAGAAAGATGTAATGAGACATTTGAGGGAGTCAGGATTGAGCCCTGAGTAATCATCACTTAACCCTGCGACTGGGTATCTTCATGAGATGGTTTCTGTTGCCTAATTGGATGACATGAGCTTTATAAACAGTTCCCTTCCCTGTTTGTAAGCAGTTCACGGGCAGCTGTAATTGTTTGAATCCACAGTGTGAATAGTAAAAAGAGCTTTACTTAATGACTGCAGAAGCCCTTCTCAAGTGAGACCTCTCTGGTATTTATTCACAATCAGAATTCATGATGCTTTTGTTTTCTATGAACATTCCTGCAAATAAAAACTTGCTCACTCTAATGTTTATGAATAAATGTGGTCGTAAATGCCATCAAAGCAAATCAGCAGGGTTTTATTTATGCAAGAAGATGTGCAAATAAATGTTTGCTGTTTTCGCCTGTCTGTAGTGGGTGTGTAGGCATGTGTTAAAATGAAGGCTTTGTGGGCTCTCTACTCAGCATTCACACTTCATTTTTATACTTTCCATCTCCTCCTTTCCTGCGTTCTGATCCTGCCAGTGAATCCCTTTGCCCCAGGGGAACATTACTGAAGTCAATGTTTTAGGTATTTATCCACATCCAGCAGTTTGCTGGATCAGTGAATAAGGTCACACAGGGTAGTGGGATCACTTGTGGGATGCCCAGGGCTGGGGCCTCGTGTGTAGGTGGACAAGAGGGATTGTGATTGCAGCCCTGTGCTGTTTTCTGCATGGCACACAGCAGATAGATATCCACAACTGCTTTACTGGTGTGTGCTGACTTGTGGGGCAAGGTGGCCTGGGTATTATCTTACACAGAAGTAGTGCAGAGGTTATTGCCATCCTGTCTCAGTCAGAGCCCTAATTAAATATAGGAGAGGATTTTCTTTTTAAAATGTAAATGTCAAGCCTTGTTAAAGGAAATTAAAACGCACTGAAATTAATGTGGTACGAATTGTGGAGGTGCTTAACCTAGAGAATCTGTATTTATTAGAAAGGGAACTAAAAAATTAGATATTTTTGATCTCACTTCAATCCTTAAACAGGGCCATTTGCAAGTTACTTACAGAATATAAGGGAGTTACGTAAGTTTACAAATTTCTCTTCAAAATCTGCAGTTAAGGACTGGTTCCACAGGTGAATTCTATGTCCCAGCCTCTGTAAAAACTGTAAAGGAGACTCATATCTTTCCAGGATTTATCTGTAAATCCTCCTTCTCTTATCAAGATCATTTTGGATTTTGTGCTGTTCACACTTTCAGGGAGTTGGACTTGAAGACTCAGGTTGTTCCCTTCCATTCCCTTGAGTTCAGCTCAGCACAACAGTACAGAATTTTAAAAATCTACATTCAGCAATACAATAATCCCCATTTACAAATAACACTATAAAGCAAGTCATCTGACTATTTCAACCCACAGACAGCCTGAATCAGAAGTATAAACCAGAACTTGCAATGGGCCAAAACCAGAGTCCGAGATAAGAATGCAACAAGATGGGGAGTTCAAACAGAAAACTTGTTTAGTTTTTTTTTCAAAGAGAGATCATAGAGAACCTGATCACAGAGAGATGCTTCAGCTCTGAGCTATGATTTCAACCTGACCAAGGTCAAAACTTCAGCTGAGACATGTTTGTGCCTCCCTTGGAGCAGGTGAGAAGAGGTGCAGTTTTATGGCAGTGTGGAAACACAGAATACAGTATTTGTTAAATACAACAAGCTCATGTCTTTGCAAATATATGAAGTTCTATGGCCTTCACAGTTCAACCAGTGGTTTTTTGTTTTCATGCTAATACAAATTCTTGTATTAATAGGAGCATGGCCTTGGGTTTCTCCATCCGTATGGGAAAAAGTTACTTGTCTGATGGTAAACACAGAACAGAAGAATTGATTCACTGTCTTCACTTTTAAAAAGATGGCATGAAGCAATAGTGAAGCAATTTTAATTGTGACTGTGTAACACTTGCGATCAGTAAGATCATTTGTGTTCTGTTTTTAGGAGTTAGGGTACTAAAGAGTACATACAGCATTAGAAATGCAAAACATGACCGCATGTTCTCAGGATTTTGTCAGTGTTACATGAAAGAGCACTTGTGCTGGGATGCTCAGCTCTGAGGGTATTCTCTGTTCAGTGTGTATTTACAGAGATGTATGAATATTTGATTAATGAGTCATGGTCTCTGGAGAAATTTAATAACTGTACTGCTGTACAAAACCAGCTCCTTAACTGTTAACACAGCTGCCAATAGTGTCACTGACACTGAAGCCCTTTCTGTATCTAATATATTCTGTGGAGTAAATTCCTTCGTTACAAGAGAAATCCATGACATGTTATGCAGTTATCTGTTTTGAACTGTTGCAGGCTCGATTTACAGGCCCTGATTTGTAAAGATTTTTCCAATGGAAACAAGCAGTGACACATGGGCCACAAAGCAGCAGTTTCAGAAGGCTATGTTGTTACAAAGTTAGTTGGAAGGTCAGTGCTAATAAAGGGGTGCATTAAAAATTCTTGCGTGGTTGATAATAAAATAGGTGTTAGTATTGTCCAAATCTCTATTTTCATCAAATATTTTTATAGTATACTGGGACAGCGTATTCAATTTGCAGGTGAAAGAACAATCATCAGAGCTATCAATTGTGCATGTGACTCATATTTGTATAATCTAGTTTATAAAAAGTAAAATGAGCAATGGATGAAAATACAAATGTATAGCAAACTGATCCAGCAAATTCTTATCTCCTTGAAAGCTGTATTCACTGATACTGCTCAAGTGAGGAAAGGTTGTTCAGGGGTATTTGGTTTGCAGGATGGGGCAGAAGTTTTCTCTCCGTCACGATGCTAGACCAGAAGTGTTCTTCATTTTTGGTGAGCAGCTTCCCAAGAATAATTCACAGCTAATTTTATAATTTCTCCACTTTTTATTCCTAATACCTGTGAAGAGATCAATTTTCACTTTTGAAGTTAGGTGTATATTTTAGTGGTGTTACTCCAGTCCAACAGCTTTAAATAATAGGGGAAAAAAATGTCAAAAAAAGACAAATTTAGTGCAGAGGCTTTCACTAAAAGCTTTAACTGCAGGTTAGAATTATACATGCTATGCAGAATTTCCTGCAACACTTCTCCTTTGGGCCACAATGCATTACAGCAGACGTATAATGAAGCTGCTATAAAATCCGTGGTAATTAAGGGGGATTTGACAGTAATTGCAACAGTGAATCAACTTAATTATTACCTGCTTCAGAGAGAGCTAACCTGATGTTATAATCTAACCTTTCCTACTTATAACGTGAGAGATTAAACAAGTATATGTAGCATTTAAGAATTGAATCTGTTGAGATAGAATTATATTAATATACTTTTCATATACATTTTATGTGTCTGTATATGTTTGGGTACAAAGCAGCTAAATGAACACCACCATAAGCTGACAAACTACAGATAACACTGACTGTATGCATTCATAAACTAAACAGAATCTAGTTTGCATCTGAGGCGAGCCAGCTTCTCTGTTATTTGCTGAAAGCACGGGGACCTATAGAAAGACTTGCTATAAAACCCTACGACACACACAAGCCTAGTTCCTTGAACAGCCTTGTAAAGAGGATGTGATGAATGTATTGTCTTTCTGTGCTCAATTTTAAGCAAACTGTTCTGATACATTTAAGGTAGGCTATAAAGCTGCAAAAGTGAGAAGTCGCTTGAGAACTTCACAGCCCTGCTGCACATCGCCCCAGCATGGCGCCGCTTTGACCCCTTAACAATGACTATGCAGTATTGGAAGTGCCAGTGTTCCACAGCAGAGAGGAGATTCTCCTTTGCCCAAAGCTGGCATGTGACTTGCCCTTGAACTAAAATGAAGCTTCTTACGACGTCTTCCAATTGCTTTGAAACTGGGACCTGAGCTAGAGAGCTCCACGGACTTACACAGCAGTGATACCCAGACCTCCAGGTGCTTTCTTACCTTTCCTTCAGCCAGCCACCATAAATACTAGGGAGAAAGTAGCCTAACATAACATGGGTCTAATCAATTCCAGCATGATCAGTCCAGCTCTTTCACCTATTGCATCAGATATACTGAACCCCAGGCCACTTACTCAGGATCTGTTGGCTGAGCCTGTAAATACAAGCATCCATTTCGCCTATGTTTTCAGAGCTTTAGAAACGTGTTACCTGAGAGCAGGGGGATGTCACGAGTGTAGCTGATACAAACCACTCTCAAAACTTGTTCCCAGTGTTATGCCTGGCTGGTACATGCAGTATCATGTCCATAGTAGGGGCATTTCAGCAGCTGTATTCTGGAAGAGAAGATGTGCAATAAAAAAGCACTAGCTTAAATAAAAGAAGTGGGCATCCTCATCATGAAAACTTGCCGTGGCAACTTTCACGTGAAGCTCATCCGCAAAACTGACAAAATTACCTTCAGCTCTGCTCTAGGGAGGGGTGTGACCATCCAAGAGAGGCACTAAGAACTGGCTCATGCACATCCTTAAAATAAATTTGCCAATGTTTACTTCTTCTTGTTATGTTGTAAAATAAATTAAAAGACTTCTTGATATTTTGTGTTCTGGCTCATAACATGCTAGTATTAATAAGTAATTTTTATTACCATAGGCCTTGGGTTTCAGGGGATTATCAAGATAACAATGTTGAATAGACAAATAGGTTATATGTCACCTGCCATGGATGTGTAATTTAGCTGTATGGCATCAAAAAAGTCTGAAATTGCATTAAGTCAAAAGCATTTCATCTTTAGGACACACACACTCTTACAAGATTACAGCTGTTGAATCTGCCTTAAAGTAAACTTGAAAGTCTGCCAGACTTTGAATAGTGTTGTACAGTAAAAATGGTAGAAAAAGCCAATTCAACTTGGCAGTAATAAAAAAAAAGTCCCATTCTATTGCTGGTCTTGTAACTGTAAATTAAGAATAAACATCTAACTTGCAGAGGAAAGCAGGCTGTGACTTCTCTTCAAGTATAGCCAACATAATCTCTCCATCAGTAAGGTCACGGGTAAACTGTGGAATCCTCAAGGTACCTGGCAAATCATCCCAGGACATATGCATTAGGTACATCATACCTCTATCTGGTCTGAGGCTTTAACTTAAGATGTCCCTTCCTGAAACCATAGAAAGATTTTCTTCTACATCTATTATTCGATAAGGGAGAAGACACTTCAGGCTCAGCCTCCTCTGTAGGATACACAAGCCAAATGCTTCTCACCTGCCCTCCATCATACACGTGGTATTCTTAGTGAACTGGCCCCTTTGTGAAGTTGGGGACAACATACTTCACAGACAACACCCACGAACCTGCTGCTTATGATCGTTAACTGCCTTCAGCTGCCATAGACAACTGGCATTTAAATATCCAGGAGTGGACCTTCTCTTCCGAGCAAACCCTGGCCAAGGGGATCCTGCTAAGAACAGCTCTGGCGACTCAGGAAGCTTTCTCCTGGGAATTGACATCAGCATTGCTCCAAACTCTGTGGCTGTGGAGAAAACCATGATCCCTCCTGCAGTGAAGTCCCATATTGAGAAAAAACTGAGATACCCGAGAGCTCTCAACAAACGGTTCCTCTCTGGAGAGTTGCAACCTGCAGCTCCGTAACTCTCACAGCACTCACTCCCATTTGGTTTGTGCCTTATGTGGGAGAGACTACAATAAATGCAGGGCTGTCCATGCTCCCAGTGTGCCGTGAGGTGCCCACAGCCCTGCACCTGTGCATCCCCTCCCTGGAAGCTGCTTGAGCACGATGCAAGCCAAGCATGTATTATGAAGTACCAGGGGCTGTCTTTTTGGTGGCAACAGTGGCTCTCCACTCATATGTAAGTGGAGGAAATGGCAGGCTTTAAATAACTAATTTTTGCTGATGTCTTTTGCTATTTTTACAATGCATTTTAAAATAAATGAGAGACTAACACAAAAAAAAGTACTTAAGGTACATGCTCAGTAAGTATTTTTTCGTAACGTTTTAATGGATTCAGGGTTGAGCTCCACTAAAATCTGGATTTATTAGAAACGCTCCATGCATTTCAATGGAGTTTTCTCATGAATCTAAGTATTTTACGTTAATTCAATAGATCTGACCCTCTGATTCATTAGAAATGCTCCAATGTAACCAATGGAGCATTTCTAATGACTCTGATTTTTTAGAGCAAATCCAAGGGTCAGCTGTACTGGAAACAATAGTACTAACCTCTAGGTTTATTAGAAAAATGCTTTGTGTCTCAACGGAGCATTTCTAATAAATCAGATAAATAGGGATCTCCCACAAAAATGCTCTACTGGTGAAACAGACAAATGAATTTGTTGTTATTAAGATCTTCTAAAAATAAAGATTCTTTAACAGATTTGTTTGTTGTTCACTCTAGTGCAATCCCCTCCTACCTAGAGTTATGTCTTCACCATTAAAACTTTAGTAAATATTCCTCATAATGCCATAAGGCTCAAACTGCTAACCATTTTTTCACTCCACTGAAGAAGACACTATGACATGGCCAACTTGCATAAGGGAGGATCTGTAGTTGCCCGGTCAGGGTTCAGGGTTTTGGTGCTGTGCCCGTGGCTGGGGTGGTCCCTTCACACTCTGCTCACTGCTTCTGCTACAGAAATGAGGAGAAAGGCCAAGGGTTAAAACAGCTCAGAAGTGGGTATAATCCCAATGATTCACTTTGAGCACACATGAAAATTAACTGCAGCGGATGGCACTGAGATTTTTTTAGACCTTTAAACTATTTTTTTCCAAAGTTTTCCTAATTTCACTAGAAAAAATTGTCATGAAATACATGGACCATTGTGCCAGGATAAAAAAGTAACTCAGGAACGTCAGGTGAGTAGACATCTCTCCGCTCATCAGTGTTGTGTCATGCAGAAGTTACAGCTTCTGGGCTGAAGCTGCGGAGACACATCACCACCTCTCTTTGGATCATCCTTCGCTGGAATGGCTCTTCCTATGCATGTGCCTGCATACGAGCGAGTGTTCGTACATACATACACACAGACTCCGGAGTGTAGGCACGCTTGGAGAGCCTGTCTGGGTGCAGGCAGGCTGGGTGGCACATGGTGGGAGCCGCAGCAAGAGCCTGGCCATGAGACCTCCTCTGTGGCTGTGCTCCTTGGCAGGGGGAGATTCTGTGTCGCAGTGCCGGCAGGAACAGTAATCACAGGCTTGCACTGATGAACTCATGTGTTGATCCAGTTCAGAAGGAGTAAATGCCTATGCTGTGAAATACAAAAAAAGTCTTGGTAAGATGAGACAAAGCTTTCTGTTTAAGAGGAAAGGCCAATGAGATAATTTCAATGACTCAAGATTTGGTTAGAATGTTCTGTATTTATTGAGTATATTCTGTACTGTCCAGATATTTCCCTGTGATTCAAACACCGTACATAGATCACAGTTACTGCATTTGGATGTCCGGTTCTCTCTGTGTGAATTGCAAATCCTCGGCTAAAAGCCAGCTAGTCTCAGTCTGAACAGTACTCCAGTCCTCTTCCCTGCACTCCCTAACAACTTCTAAGAAATCTGCTGACCAGTTTCTCTGAAAACCTGAAAATAAAACATGCTGTAGTGATAACAAATCCACAAAACCAGAAACTCCACTTTAAAAGTGATTGGTGTGTCTGAGTGGGTCTTTTATTTTTTCCTTCCTTTTTGTCTACCCCTTACTAAGTTATAGGATTTTACCTAGCAGTGAAAACTGAGAAAATCACAATGGAGTCAAACAAAAGGAATTTTACCTACAAGATGCTGGATGTCTGCCCATCTGCCTGGTGCTTGAATATAGGATTGTTTCATTGCCTGAGTGTGGGAAGATGCTAAACCTGTCTGCTCAAATTACTGAGAGTCCTTCAGAAGGATTGGGCATGTGTGACCACCGATTTCCCTGTTCTGTGCTTTCTCCTATACACAAGTTCATGCTGCCAGCACAGTTGTTCTCTAAATGATAAGCAAGTTCTAAAGAAATACTGCAGGTCAGGGTAGGAGGCTGCTTGGTCAGGAGGTTTATAGCAAAACCAGCAATGGGATTTCAAGGCTTTTCCTACCCCAGAGGCAGTGGCAGTATCACCACCAGGCTCCCTCCTCCCCCTACCAAATGAGATACAGCAGTTTATCATGTCAAGCCTTGCTGCTGAGTGCTGTGTCTAGGGCCTCTGGCTGTCAGAGGCAGGATTTCATCTTGCGGTCCCTAAGGCCATACAGGAAGCCTAAAATGTTCATTTATGTTTCTTATTGTCTGGCCAAATCTATGTGTGCTTAAAAAATATCCGGAAGTGTAAAGGCTGATCCTTGATTATCGTGGTTTAGAAATTTGCTCGGTATTTTGAAAAGTTAGATATATTTATTATTCTAAACAGCAATGCCTTTGTCAACTCTTAATTATTCTACACAAACTGTTTATATATGAAACGCTTCCTTCTATGATGTTACTTCCTGAGATCAGTCTCTCTCATTACTTTTTTGCAAAGCAGCTCTATGAAAGATAAACATCACAATACAGGTCTGATTCACAGACATGTTTTTAAACATGCATATATAGTGCACTAAGAGTTATGCATATGGGAATTTGTACATTGGTTTATCAAAATTTATATATGTTTGTGCACATATATGCTGTAGACAGTATTTCTATAATAATGTGTGGCATACGTGTTAATAAGTTGTAGATTTATGTTCTTTATATATGCAATGTATCTGTGTGGCCATAACTTAATCTGCTGTTCAGAATTTATTTCAGCTTTCCACATGAGCTCTTTTAAACAATGTTAATTTTTTCAGAACCAAAATCATCGATGATAACTCTTTTAGGAATTGTCATGTTGTCTATAAATATTTAGCAATTGGATTGTATTTGCCAATGTATTCCTGTATTACAGATGAAAAGGTAGCATCTGCTGAAATTAAAAGTGGCCACATTTTCGCTATAGCTTAATTAAATGCCAAAATTTATCTACATTAACAACAAAGTGGTGAAATTTATTGATCAATTCACATGATATAAGTTGACAAATGGCCCGAGCAATTTCCATAATTTTCTACACGTGTTAAAATTTGTAATGAAAAAAGAATACTATATTAACATTAAATGTGAAATGAAAGGGGGATTTTGTAATGGGAGCGGGTGCCCTGGGGCAATAAGCTGTGTTTTCCGTGCCCTGTCCAGGAGGAGGCTGTTTGAGCTGTGTACAGATGGGCCTTTGACAGTCCTACAGCTGTTCTCCTAATTGTCCATTAAGTGTTCTATTGATTCTCTGATTCAAAGTACATGTCTTTCAGCTCAAGCTATCCTGTGAAGTGGCAGACACATTCCTCCTAGAATGACAGAGCTGCTTGAAACCTAAAAATGTGGGCTGCCAGTTTCAATTGAGGATCCCGCTTTCAAAGAAGAAGGCTTGGTTAAAGGAGCTTTGTAATAGCTGGTTAGATTTTAGTTTCTAAACTTTTAGCATCAATCAATTAAAGCAGCAGCAGCATGAAAAGCTTTAATTCCTTGTTAGGTGTTACAGATTGCACCTGGCTGATAAAGCGTTGCCAGAGGATGCCAGGCTGTGATAATAAGGATTAGATCTTGTTTAGCTCTATGCAGATTTTTTTTCTCAGACCTCCTGACATGTATAATGATATTCTCACTTTACTTGCAAGTTCACTCTTAGCATTTTTTTAAAGAAAGATCATCTGCAATTCCAGATTATGCCAGTCAGAAGCCTGTTTAAAATCATCTTCCTTTAATCTGAAGAGTGAAACATAAAATGCATATCTGTTGCAAGGACCATAAATCTTCAAGGAAACAAATAGCCATAGATAAAACTGTAAAAGTTATTTAGTTCTCTTCTGAAAGAGGTTTATTAATCTAAAATTTCCAGTCCATTGTGTCAAGATTTGGTTATCGCACTGTATCTCATTTCTCGCAATTGTATGAGCCTTGTGTATCAAGCAAAGAGATGAGAGCCTTATAACTTGAACTGATCAGTTGTATTCAGATAGATCACTAGAGCTGGGAATAAAAAAAAAATTAAATTGAAACATAAAAAATAGCCAGCTGAGCAGAGATTTGGACCATATGCGAATTTTTATTCAGAATACTTCCTCTTATTTTACTGAGATGTGTATGAAGTTATTTTTATTATTAAATTTAAACTGATTTAAATTAAATTAAATTAAATTAAATTTAAATTCTTGTTTGCCTTTTTAAAGCATAATTCCTGGTAGAAAGAACACAAACAAACTGTTTATAGACTTACTACTCAGGACCTATCCACAGCAGTTCTCCACAAAATGAGCTTTTCCCATATACCATCAGTTCTTTCTGCCTTTATATTTTTCTTTTTAAAACCCCCCATCATTTAAGTGAGACATGAAACTGTTTCTGATAAAGCTGAAAATAAGGAGAACTATCTTTCTTCAAGAAGATTTTTATCCTTTACAGTTAATGAAAAACCACTCTCCTGTGAACGTTTAAGATCTGCTTATTCTTTAATCATCCCTCCTTATATCATCGCCCATGTTATTTTTTGCACTACGGCTACCTCGATGTGGTTCTACTTCTGATAACCTTTACCTCCACATCCCTGTTGGTGGTGGTTCAGTAGTCAGATTCACCAACGTGGAGGCTAACAGACAACTTGGACCCATAAATCAAATTAGTTACAGTCTTTTGAGTTAAACAAGAAGCCTGGTGATTGGAACAGAATCAGATATTTTCTTTTTTACACTTACCTCATTTGTCCGTGGGCCATCAAATTTACAAGCATCAGCAATGTTTAATAGTAAAAGAAGTGAATCCACTAACTAGGTGGGGATTCTAAGAATACAGACAAAATTTCTGCTTATACACCAAAGGTAAACAAAGAAAAAAGGGAAAGGAAAAAAAAAAAAAGAAAAAAAAAGAAAAGAGATAGTATAGTTTGTATGGGAGGTATTTGATATTTTATAACCAGAGTTTCTCTCGTTATTCCATAAAAAAGAATATGTGTCAAATTAAAGAAGCAGTGTAGGAAGCTGTAGAATATGTTACAAGGCACCTTTTCTCATTTTAGGAATGTAAGTGCTAGGTTTGAGGCATGGGGCCAAACACTAAAAAGCCCCCTGCATCAAGGGAACAGTAAACCACTCATTCATTTTTACCATCAAAAGAGAAAACTGAAGAGTCTCTTTAATATAATAAACCATATATACATACCTGCAAAACATTCTGTCAATCTACTTTGATTCCAGTGCTTTCAATTGCACTGTTAGCCATTTTTTTTAAAAAGATTTTTAGAAGCTTTCAACTGTAGACTTTTGTCTTGTTGAATGAACTTCAGCTACACTAAATTTTAAGTAAATTTGTGATGACTGAGCAATATACATTGGCTGAGCTAGAATCCAATAACCCACAGGACAAATTAATTTTCAACAAAAAGGGCAGAAACCTCAAGTGCCATGAGTATATGGAATCTCAGTCTATCTCTCTGGAGCCATTTTTGCAAATCGCTACAGCTATTCATAATCTAAATCAGTCTCCTTTAGCAGCAGAAAGATCTTTTTTCATGACAAAACAGAAGATGACATTCATTAGTGCCTAACTTGCATAAGCTACCTTAAATTTATTGGTGCTCTTATACTTATCTGGGTAAGAATTCCTTTGTCTACAGCTATAGGAAAATTCCGGACGTACTACTTAAAAATATAAATTGTCACTTTTATCAGAACTTTTGGCAGTTTACTTTATTTTAGAAGTAAAACTGGTGGTTAAGATTTTAAGACTTCCAATGGGCGTTGTTTCAATCATGGTTAATATGCACCCAGGATAGCAATACCAATATAAGTGAGCAGTTGTACAAAAATCTAGAGAACTGTCACTGCTGAGAGCACCAGGTGCTAACTTTTCCCTCTATTTAAGTACAACTTACGGTATTACAGAAGAATCCTATGATCTGTGTGTGGATTCAGAGTGAAAAACCAAACCCTTGGCTGCTGCAGCTCCAGAGTTGTCTGGACAGTGTCCCATTCTACTCTGTTGGACCATTTCTTACATGGAAGGTCCTAAAGCCACACCAATCCACCTGCAAATATCATGTATCCTACAGAAACTACAGAGCCTGATTATCACAAAAATGCACACTGAAGTCAGTATACAGGAAATAAAATATGGATGCGTTTGCTTTAATGTGATGTAGGTGAATACTGCTCTTCATCCACCTGTTCTAGAAACTCCATTTCCTGTCTTTGGTACAGACTGTTAATACTTAAATGCCTTTAGCCTGACAGCTCTTACTTGGGATACAACTGCAGGAAGTATTGTGACCTAAAGATTGACATACATGTCATTTCTACAGGTGCTCTTTATTTCTTCATGTGGAAAAAAACGTGGAATAAGCATCTGTGGCAGCATTTGTTAAAGCCTGGATAAAGCTAAACGATAACAGAGTCACCCCAGCCTCAAAACACATGAACATGCTTGCAATTACAATTTCTTTAATAGTGTGAAAGTGGACAGGGATGTTTGAATGACAAACAAGAGATATAAAATTATGAGAATGTTAGTGGCTATGCCTGCTCTTTCTTCCTGTCAAGAGAAGATAATAAATTTACCTGAATGCAAGTAGAAAGTGGTGAGGCTTCAGAAGGTAAAGACGCGTAGATTGTAGATTCACAATATTGGATATACTGCAGGGTTTTGTAACAGGTAAATGCGATTAATGCTTAGCTACAGAAAACATACCAGAATTAACATTATCTCCATCTATCCACAAGTTTAGAAAATCACCCTAAAAGAAAAAAAAAGCTTATCAAAACTCCTGTCAGGAGCATAATATCTGCTGTATTCATTCATCAAGCACAGATCCCATCTCAGATATAGAGCGTTCAGATTTATGGCTGGAAAATGTAACACACATTTTGTGATATAGATGGGGAAAATTCTTATTAATGGTTTTGCAGATTTTTTCCCTCCAAATTTAAGTAAAAGTTTAGGCGAGCTCTTATTTTGGGCCATCTTTCTTTGGAGAAAAGGCAGCTGTGTAATTCTTGTTTTATCACTTACATGCTATTCCTGGCTCTGCCTCAGTGGATGACCTTGGCTAGTCATTTCCTCTCTATAAAGCGGCAATTGGGCTATTTACTCCCTTCCCATAGGTGCTAGGAAGCTTAATTAATATCTGCTTTGAGATCCTCAAAACGTGCTAAAGTGTTACTATATACTAAAAACAATCTTTGTAGCTCTAAACATAGAAGAAAAAAGGGACTATTAACTAGCTGTCAGTATGGAAAGCGCTGTATGAAGTGTACAGAGTAAGTGTATAAGGTACTATCTCTGTTCCTGAAAGCAGAGACCTTTCTGCAATGACTCTTCTGTATGACTCTCATATCTGTAAAATAGTTTTCCCATCCAAGATTCAAACACTACCACATGACCCCTCTCCAGCCTGCTTGCTTTCTTCTCAAACAGAGGAGCACCCCTGCAATGGAAGACACACATAGCTTTATGGAAAGGAACACAAGTGACCTTGTGAAATCTGATCATGGAACAGAAAATCTGTTGCAGGAGATTCCCTGTTGCTCATGTACACATTGAATGTGCAATCTGCAACCTTTTATTAAACCATATGATTTATGAAATATGGATGGCTATGCACAGATGCCTGAGTGCAGCTGGGCTATGCTCTGTGGTTCCTGCATCTGAAGAATGTGGATGACGCTCACGGTTAGTCAAGAGAAGCTGCCAAGCATCCTCTGATACATTGTATAGAGACTGCAGTGCACAGTACTCGTAAGAAGAACAAAATCAAGTTCTTGGCCTCCAGATGCTACCATGTTATCTCAAGCAAACTTTCATAGAAAGTTATTACACCAGACTGAGAGCAGATCAAATCAGACTGTAATGTTTTCTTATTATTGTCAGTTTTCAAACTGCAACCTATGCTGTTTCTGAGCAATTTGTCCTCCAATTTGAAGCTGGTTGAAAGCAGAACAAAATGGCTCAATTATAAAGTTACCATAAGCTGGATCTCTTTAAAAGTGCGCCTAACTTCACTTCAGCTCTGCCTTGTTCTGAGGAAATCTCTGCTGTAATTTGGCAATCTTCTCAGGATGGTCCTGAGGGGGTAGCATGAAATAAGAAGGCAATTCACTTCCATCAGGCTTCCGGGTTTGCAGCTTAAGCTGATGGTATTGAAATGAAGGTGAGATTTGTTTAAACCTCTTCTGGACTGAGACAGCCATTTCCAGCTACTGCCACATCTCAGTATGGAGTGGCAGTAAGGAGGGAGGATGAAGCTTAGGTGCAGCTGTGATGAGATGATCCAAACAGAAGTACAGCATGTTCTCCTGGAGTATGGTGAGGTTCTTGAAAACTGAAATTAGAGTGACTCAAACTGTCCTCTTTAGAGCATATAATAGTCCATTGGCTTTAAAAAAGAGAGAAAAGAAATGCTCCAAGAATGGAGATGAGACTGCAAACTCTGTTGTGCCCACAAAGCTGCTAAGACTGCTAAGCACAGCCCAAGCTAGATTGAAGGGAGCTGCCACTGACTGCTTGTTTTTTGGGTGTTAAGCAGTGTTGATTCAAGTAGCCAAGATGCCACTACTACAGCTACTACTGCAATGAACACTTGATAAGCCTGACTTCTAGCCACCACATGTGCTTGCCATACAACTTGTTGAGCCTTTGGACAACTGAGGTAGCCCACACTGCCCACTCACTCTCTTTTTCCAAAATATTTGGGGAAGTGACTCAAAACATTAGTTAAAAATTTAATAAAAGCATTAATAAAAAATTAAAAATTAATCAAAGCATGAATAAAAGAAAGTTGTTTCATCTCCAACATTTATTTTAACCTACCATAGAGCTCAAGTGTTTCCCAAACAAGAAAATACCAAATACTGCAGTAGGAAAAGAATTATTTAGCTTAGCATGGTGCTTGGTAGATAGACTTAATCTAGGAAAACACTGAGATAACTTTGTCCCAGGTGTTCCCAACTCAAGACTACTGAGGTTGGAGACTGAGTGGCTCTTTGGACCACCAAAGTTGTCCCTTTTGGTTAAAGCTGAGGATTGTGAGGTGTAAAAGATGGTGCCTGCTGCCTTAGCTAATACAATGACTTGCTGTGGGCTGTGTGTGCTGCTGCAGGACAAGGGAAGCAGACCTCGTTGTCTGTGGCACCAGCCAATCTTTCCAAGCAGAGAAATTCTTTCGCTCTGAATTGTCAAGACTGTAGAGGTTACCTGGCTTCTGATTACCTGGTTATTGTGTTGTCTTCTGGCACAAGGGCAGTCTCAGTGCTCTGCCACGCTGCTCTGTTGTCTGTGGCAGCACGCTGCTGGGTCATCTAGAGGAGTGCTGCTGGGCTTCTGTGTTTCTCTCCCTTTCTCTCTCTGCTGCAGCTGCTCACTTTCTCTCTCACTTTTTTCCTAAGGTTTTCCAAAGCCTTCAGAATCAAGGGACTGAGTATTAGGAAAGGACTAAATAAAGACCCAAACAAACCACCAAATACCCCAAAATCGAGCCATGAAAATTCAGTGCCTGGGTTCCTCTGTTCTGCGTCTCATCAGAACTACACAAGAGCATCTGCAGCTTAGTTCTGGGCTTTGCTGAATCTTGCCAGCTTAAAATAAAAATACTGCCATTATAACACCAAATTTCCACTGGGTCATTTTCCTAAGAAAGATGGAGAGAAAAATACACAGCCTGGACTAAGCACCAAAAGAAATCAGATGACAAATGATTATGTATGACCCAGTTTATGTGTTACCTACGCATACGTTTACTTTATTCTTCTTACACTGCCATGTCAGAGCATCTAGAACTTGACATTAGATGTAAACCAAATCCTTGCAGAGAGGTGAGCTTTTGCAAAAAGACAAATAATCCTTTTAACTTGTGACCCTGGCTAACACGCACATTTCCTTACACTTCACAAGTGGTGAATGAGAGGTCTGATTAAACATGATACAAAAAGAGCTTTCAAGTAGCACTGTTTACTAACATTTCAATTTCTATGCCTCATTTATTAGACTTAGAATAAAAAGGTTAGAGGGGTGTTAGGGATTGTCTTTAACCTTGATGATATTTCCACTGAAGCAGCATAATGGCTCTTAATTGCTTAAGTGAAGAGAACATGTTGACACGTCCTTCTTTGTGCTTAAAGCTCTGTGCCTAAACCATTATGCTAATTCAAGCATTATATACACCAAAGTATTTATGGGACTGACACAAGTGATGTTGCAGGTAAAGGGCTGTGAAATGGTCTGTAAACAGAGAGAATTGATTCCAGGCCCAAAGCAATGCTGTTAAAGTCACAGACATTGAACAGCCAGCCCTACAATTTCTATCCAGATTGTCAAACTGGGTCAGACAGTGTCAGCAGGGCTGCCATTATAGATCAGATGGGTGGCTTTAATAATATGTAAACCAACCACATAAACACAAATTAACATGGAAGCAATACGGACTTGACTGCACCTTTTTTTTTCCCTGCGCAGCAGTTTTGGTCACAGAATACTCAGTTGTAACATTTGCTGTAACATTTAGGTGTTTTAAAAAAAAAAAAAGAGAAGAATATCAGCAGTACGACTTGTTACTGCATTTCTCCTAGTCAAGGGAGCAGCACTGCAATTCGAAGGGATCACAAAGACCATGTGAATTTCTGCACAGAAATAAATGCCTAGTTGGGGGGGTTCATTTGCCAGCTCCTCAACATAGGAAGCGGGATAGATCTAGGGCTCACAGTATGGTTACACGGTTACACATTTATTGTCTCGCTTGTTTTATTACTAATAACAGGTAGTTTTTTTGGGCACTGAACAGAATTTGGAAAATACAGTTACCTTTAAACTCAGTATCTAATTTCTTGTTTGCATTTCACTGATTTTAGACAGCGAGAGGGACTGATCTGCTCTGACTTTATTTCTGCTTATTTTTGGTTTTGGTTCTGGACTACTAGAACTGACACTCTTCTGTTTAGCTTTAGAATAATGTAGAGAAATCTCTTGTTCTCTACATCTTTCTTATACACTCAGAGCAGACATTTCACTGACTTTGATTTTTTAAAATGTCATGAGAACAGTATCATTCATCCTAGACCTCACATGTAAAATGTAAAGCTCACAGGGAAGTCCTATATTCATAGTAGTCTGCAAAGTATTATCATACTTTGGTGATTATTTAAATGACAAAATAATTTAAATAAATACAAAATAACAGATTTCATAACACCTCTTTTTTAAAAAAGAAAAAGATAAAGGTTTACCTTGAATCCACTTAAGTGTCATTTGAAGCCAATATTCAATAAAAAATAATTTTGAGGTTCAACAGACCTGATTACAGATGAAAATCTAGAAAAATATCAAATAGTTGTACCTATTTCTTCATAGCAGAAAAGCTATGTATTTTCCAGCAAAGCACACCTTGGTCATGCATCAGTATTTTCTCTTTTTTCCATTCTGGGATATTTTTGATTAAATGTAATTTTATAGATTGCTGCATTGCTAAAAGAATTACACTGCAAAAACATGACCTGACCATGTTACTCAAGAAGATTTTGGCATTACGCATCTCAGATGAGCATGCCCATTGAGATTACAGTATAGTCACTGTATTCTGACATTTCTCAGATCAAATATATAATATCATAACAAAATATTTCAGGAGTGTGAAGAGATGTATTTTTTAGTTTAGATGTTGGAATAGCAGAAGGTGTTGAGGTCATTTAACCCCAGGAATTCCCTTTAGTGGTAAAGCAAGTAATTTTACAATTATAATATTCAGAAAAGTAAAATAAATGGATGAAGGACTTGTACTATCTGAAGGGAAGGGTAGTTACATTAAGAGACCGAAATAGGATGCAAGATCCAAAGTGGTATCAAAGATTGCCTTTGTGAATTTGAGCAAGACACTTAATCTAAATCTCACTTTTCAATCCGTAAAATGGGACTGACAGTATTTCCTCTCCTATTGAGATAGCTGGATAGACAGGGATCATCCTAGGTTCTCATCCAGTGAGTCCTTCCTCCTACCATTCGAATATACGTGGCTGTTACCTGCTTCTCACAAATATATATATATATCACCTGAAACAGCCTGTTTGGAAAATGGGTTTCCAAAATATGACAGAAGATATTTTTGTCTGTGTTTATACTAAATGGCAGTATGTTCATTCTTTTTAAAATGTTGTTAGGCTATTTAAGATTTATATGTTTACTGAGTGGTCACTATCAGGTTGAAAAATGATGTGTATTATCTTCAAAAGCAAATTTTCTTGCCTGGTATGATCAACAGCCCTTGAACTGTAAAAATTCTACCCGACTAAAATATGTTGCAACATTTCTTTAAGTTACTTATTTTCTGGTTTTCTCTCACCCTGGGAAATGAAAACAGAATAGTCTGCCTCACATTCACATCTCAGCCTTTTGAATTTCAAGGGTTTTCAGCTTTTCTTGCCAGTCTAAAATGCCAAATGGAGAAATGTGAGTCTTCACCTAGAAAACAAAACAATGCAAAGTGAAGCAAATTCTTTAAAAACAATCTGTGGTGATTAGTTCAGGACAGGTGGGTTTTTATAAACAGTAACAAAATTGCCTAATTTTAAACAATTACATGATACATATTCTGGTAACATGTTATGTGACAAATCAGTAAGGCTTTCATTTTCCATTTTTAATTGTACTGTAGTTGAAGGTAGAGGTAATGCTCATGGTCTTCCCAGAACCCTTTTCTTCTTAATTATCTTTCTAGAAGATGAATCCACGGATCAGTCTGGGGGAGATTTTGCAAACATTCAGC
>JAUMJJ010000113.1:7870000-7912500 GCA_033556795.1 Tapera naevia
GCTTCTTTCCCCTCCTAGAGTTGAAAGAAAAATATTTAAGCTACTGAAATAAAAACATGAGTTGTCATTAAAATTTGTGGAGTATGTATTTATTCTCCATAAAAAGTGTTAGTTAGAATTGGACATTGCAAGGCTGCTCCATAAAGAAAATTGCTTCTTCTCTTGGCACTCAGCATTTTTCTTTGTGGAACTTTTCCATCAAAGCTTCGAAGTGCAGTATTTCAAATACCCATTCCCTCCCATCTCCCTCCAAGCAACTGAATGCCAGCTGGGATTCATTCCCTAGTAGAACTCATAAGCACTTCACTATGGGGTAAAGAGCTTCAGACATCAACTGAGGGCATTGCAGAGCTGCAGTAACAGAAACCTCAAGGAGAATCTGATAAATCTGTTTCCAAACATCTGGTCCCATTTCTTTCCAGACTCCTCTGCCTGCTCTTTGAACAGTCCTGCTCTGACCAGGCTCCACGACTCCAGATGGAGCCCACCTTGCCATTTTTTCTATTCAGAATTTGAATAGACAAAGCCAGAAGGTTCAGATGCAAACTTACAAAGGCATCATACAAATTACAGTTCAAATTACAGTATATAGTATTTTGGTGCTTTGCCCTGACACTGAACACACAGCCCTGCACTAGGTCCTCTGGTTACCTGCATGGAGCAAGGGGAGTGCTGAGCGTCTCAGGGTATTAGAGCTTCCATCTCCATCCAAAACCAGTCAGCTCTGTACTGCTTAGGGAAAGAGAAATGCCTTCAGGTTTTAGACATTCTAGGCACCAATATTATTAGACAGAGGAATCATAATTGAAAATAGTTGCTTAGATCATAATTTTAGGTCCTACTTGAAGGATTCTCCCTGGATAAAGAATGGCTTTTATTCCCATAGGAGCTCACTAACTCCAGAAAGTCTCCACATTCTTCCTTCTCCCTCAGCCCCATCAGTGGCACATGCCCTGCTACAAGGAACGAAAGAGGGCCCTTCATTAAGCCAGACACTGGTTTTCCCCTCCTCCCTCTTCAGTTTTGATAGCCCAAGTGATCTATGCTCCTTTGACTCGTGTTTCCCCATCTGCTGCCTTCATTCTCAGTAGCTGCATCTCTGTCTGAGCCTGACCAAATCAGGGCAACTTATCTTGATAAGACGGCTAATTTCCCTTGTCTGATCCCTTGTAGATCAGAAGTGCCAGTCAGGATCTCAGTGACGCCTATATAAATCCAGATTAAACTGATTTGTAGAAATAGAAGGAGAATTTGACCAGAAATCTTTAGGGTTTTCAGGTTTGTTGCCTAAATCACTATGTGGCTAATTTACATTGCAATATATAGGATCTCATTTCGTGGGTCTGCATAAGGTTTGAGCAAACATGGATGCTAGAACATAAGGGATACTTCTCTGGATAACCCATTCACTGCGAAAGCTAGAAACTGGAAAGAAGAGAACCACAGGAACTGTTTTGCTGGGTTTTCTTTTTTTTTTCCCCAGTTTCAAAAGCAGCACAGTGAACTCCAGCAATGGAGACAGGGCTGATGACAATGGCTGCCTGCCTTTGTCATGTCCTTTTGAACCCTAAGACAAGAAACTGCCAGTAACTCCTGCAAAACCTGCAACCCCCCCCCCCCCCATTTAAGATGCTTTGGCCAGAGTTCAGCAGCTGTGTGGTACTCACCAAATATGAAAAAATTCTTAGCGATCCTTTTATTTGTTAAAATGCTCAATGTCTATTGTATCAATGAGTCTTTAGACTTCTCTGATGAGCTAAGGAAATAAATATAATTCCCCTCTTGGAAAGAAAGTAAGTGAAGAATTAATTGACTTAGAAAAAGCAGCAATAGTGGAGGTCAGGTCTGAATTCATGGGCTTCAGTCTCAAACTCAGCCATAAACTCATACTCTCTGAAATGTTCTCAACATAAAGAAGCACTAAACCTGATATCTCAAATTTTGGTTATTACAGTCATGTCTGCAATTGGCATGACTGTTACATTTGTATGCTTTGTTTTCTCATGGACCAGGCAGATACAATTTGAAGATTACTACTCTCTGCTAAAAAAACAACCTAATGCTAAATATTAGAAAACAAAGCTTAGGAATGCGGAACTAGATTTAGTGCGCTGTTGTTATGGTTATCTGTGATACTGCTGTCTAGCTAGTGATTATTAGTAAATAGACAGATACACAGATGTTTATCAGGACAGTCATGAATGTTGATGCTCGGCCAGTAGTGATGCTGCAAACACCAAAAAGCATTTTACATTTCTTCCCAGTGTCAGTACATATGGTCGTAATCATTCATAACAATATTTAAGCCCAACCAGGACTGCTGGCCTCTCAGTTCTGTTTCTATCCATGCTTTCTCACAATGCTAATTTTTGATTTAATATGATTCTGAGAGAAGTATTTTGCAATGAGGAGGCAGTCAAAACCTTAAAAGAGGTAAGCATTTATTTGGATGTACCCTACTTCTACCATCATCTGTAGTACATCCTACAATATCTTGAGTCCATAGTTTCCACCTTTTTGCTTTCACTTCCCACTCAGGACTTATGCTCTAGGTCTTTATTTAATCCTTCTTTCTAGCTTTGACCCATTAACCATTATGTCCTGCCAGCATGTAGCTAACTGGCCAGGTAATCACATCAAGATTCTAGTTAAATTTTGATGTAAGTATAGCAAGGGGCATGATTTTAGAGAAAACTGAACTCATTTAAGAGCCTATTAAGGACGGTGGCAGAGGTAAGGAGCAAACGTCGAGGTTGAGGAATGCACTGCAAGTACGAAGACCTCCTCCTGCAAGGCAGAGGAAGGTCTGAAATATTCCTTTCCACCTGCACTTGATGGGAGACATTTAAGCAAGTTGCAC
This sequence comes from Tapera naevia, assembly GCA_033556795.1. Classification (NCBI taxonomy): domain Eukaryota; kingdom Metazoa; phylum Chordata; class Aves; order Cuculiformes; family Neomorphidae; genus Tapera; species Tapera naevia. The sequence goes on from JAUMJJ010000113.1 coordinate 7,872,861, forward strand.
AAGGCCAGCAAGAACAAAGAGGATCCAAGTTTTAAGCTGAAGGCAGTGAGATAGAGGACAGACCATCAACTTTGAACAGGCTTGAAATTACACTGTGATTAAAATATATGGAGGAGATATTTTCATGTTTCTGTCTCAAGCTTGGGCCACTGGACTGGCTAGAAGTAAAAAGTCACCACTGCTGAACAAATGGCCACGTCTTCTTGCTCCCCACAGCGTGTATAACTACAAACAGGAGGGATTTCCAGGTTATGACTGACAGCATCAACTTCTCTGCTGTGAAGGAGAGCTGGTTTATAAAGAAGTTGGTTTTGCTTCAACTAAGGGCTCTTAGTTTGGGTCTCTTTGCTTAGCTTCTCTCTTCCTCCTCACTTGACATCCTCTACATGGACCCAACAGACACTTTAAGTGGAGGAAGAGTATAACAAGTCAACAAGTTGCCCGTTAATGTTAAGTTCTTAAAATGGAAAGGAACAGATGAGGACTGACATTATAGCTGCTGTGGATTAATATTTAAGCACACATCCCTCCTTGCGGCCTGTCATATTGTCATCTGCAACACTGCCCTCCAAAACCCTCTTTAAAGCTTGCTGCTACCATTGACATATTCCACTCAATCAGGGCAGCAGCCAGGCTGGATGAGCTCTCTTGCTGTATACCAACCGCAGGCTGAAGGGTTGGCCATGACTGCAGAAATGTCCTCTCCCTCCCTCTCCAGCTGCTGCAAAGTCAGTGCAGATAAAGCAGAGTGGTTCACATGCTGGGTGGAACAGACATGGCATGTGGGCAATCCTGGCAAGCCTTGACATAATTCCAGCAAGAATATGAGCATTTGAGAGGAGGTTTGTAGCGTTCTGTAGGTGCTTCCCCAGGTCCCTCAATATTTTGTCATGCCTTTTGCTCCCCCAGCTAGGTCCAAAGCACCATCATCACTGAGTGACCCACCTCACCAAGAGCTCTGGTTTTGCATGTAGTTTAGGCTATGCAATTCAAAACACCAATATGTCACAACTGGAAAAGCCTTTCCCAGTTCTCTTGTGATTCCTGGCAAAAGTCAGACAGAAAAACAAACGATACTTGTCTGGACGTGAGTTCCTCCTGTTCACCTCATAGTGTTGGATTCACTCATAGGAATTCAACCGTCTGATCTACAAGAAAGAAGAATGCTATGAAAAACCTTCATTAGATTCTGGAAGCACCTTACTAAGGACTCTTCAGGATTTTCCAGAGCATGGAGGAAAAACAACTCTGTTATTTTCTTGTTATCAGCTACTGATACAAAGAGTCTGAACACATATGTGTGTGAAATCCAACAGTTTAAGTATGATGTAATTTAGGTATTTTGGCACAGTAAGATGAAACAGAATTACTTTTCCTATTATCTTCCCAAAGTTATTGAAAATGATATGAAATACATTCTCTGTGGGGAAAAAAAATTGAGGTTTTTTTAATGCAATTTCTTTGGCAGTTTATTCATTCGTTATTCATTCACTCTCACATTGCAAAGGCTTTCTATTATGAAACATTGTGTGAAAAAAATGAACAAAAAAAAAGTATCCTACTTCTTTAAAATATATTGCAAGAATCCTCATTTCCAGATTTTTATTGCAGCACTAGCTGGTATTCTTGCATGCAGTTTTGTAATTTATTCTGAACATTCCACTTAAACCTTTTTTCAATAGCATGATTTTATTAGAGTCAGCTCACTGGACTTTCCCAAAAAGGTATTTAAGATCAAATAAAACCAGTGCTTGGAAAAATATCATTACAATATGAAAGCAGTTACAAAAACATTAGTACTGCAAAGTTTTATTTCAAATGGCTGAGCCTGCTGTACCCCAGGTTATTGCACTTCTACTTCCTCAGACACACTCACTGGAAAAATGGGAAAAACTGTCATCTTAGCAGTTTTCACCTGTTTCTCAAAAAAAGCACCCGATTTATTGGGAGGCTGCATTTTTTTCAGCAGCACCATTGACAAGAACAGCAAACTATTCTTAGTTCCTGCATTCCTTGTCTGTGCAGAGGATCATTCCCCTCATGATCTGGCAAGTGGTCAACTCCAAGGGCCTCAGCAAGTCCCCAGAGTGAAAGGATTTGGGCAAAACCGTGGATGTGGAAGTGTAGCTTGTCAAGCAGGACAAAGCTGCATGCAGGCTGATGTTACCTGTACTTAACACAAAACACCCTGTGGACTTAAACCTGATGATGCTGCACAGCAAGGACATGACTGCCTGGTGGTAAGAGGGTTCTGTGCCCCATGGATACAGACGGTGCTGTAGCACTGGCTCCTGTATTAGCCAGTAATCACCAGCACCACTTCCTGCTGGGATCACAGCAAATGGCCAGTCCTGCAGCACTGGAATCAGTGGCTGTTTTCTCTCCAGCACCAGCAGGATGAAGCCATGACTGAGCCAGCCAAGAGCGTGTCCATCCCTCATTTCCCAAAGAACTGAGTCCAAACCTCCATGGCAGAATCAGCGTCCACCTAGGCAGACCCACAAGCTGGAAAACGCTGCTGGACTTGCATTTCCCATTCAACTTCACAGCCAGGTAGTTATGGCAAATATTTTCCTTCTTCAGTCATTACTGTCATCAGGAAGGAAATGATCGTCAGCTAGCACTGGTGGTCCAGGAGTTCACCAGCTAATGTAATCTGGTATTTTTGAATTTCATAGGATATGTTTTAAAAGAGGTCTTTTGGGGAATTCTTCCTGCTTGTAACCTCCCTTTAAAAATTGACAGTGGTCAATAGAAAAAAAATCCTTAAACTCAAGTAAATTAAAATCTAATCTACAATATAAATGAAAACGAAGAAGTAAAATAAAGAAAAATCTTAATTGCTGTATCATCAGATTCTCTAACAGAGTATTTTATTTGCTCTTTTTTGTATTTGAGTGCTATATTTATTTTATGAAACAAATCTGAGGAGAAAGTCATTATTTCGATAGTATTCTTTGGAAGCAAACTGTGTTCCCCTTCCCCCAACTCTTTTCTGGGCTATTTTTTTCCAGGGAGTATGTGTAGCAAAGGAGCATCAAGCACACTTAAGTTTGAAGATTAGGTGGTATGTGTGGACTTTTAAATCCTCTTTTAAAATTGCAAGTTACTGTTCATATTACTTTTCTAAGTAGAAATATGCTTAAAAAGTAAAGTCTTTATTGCTTCTTAAAAGGCATAGTGCTCTGTGATAAATTCTCATATTTTGACTGTTAATATGTTTGAATGAAAATTATTTATACATTTTGGTGAGGTTGAATGGTTTTCATTTGATTGCTGCCTCTGGAAATGAAAGCAGAGTAGCAGGAAATTTACATGTCATGCTGTGATGTATATCCAGATTATGAGCTGATTGTGCAGCAGATGAACACCAAGTAAAATCATTTGCATCAAACTGTGACAACTGCAATTCCTGACAAGGCCTCTTAGTTTTTTGGGCTATTATCATTGTACAAGAATATAATCTATTGACAGCAGGGCTGTTTAATACATTTAAAGGCAGACAGTGGAAGAAATCTTAACTGTTTTCATTCACCACTGCACAAGGGTGCAGATCAAAAGTGAATTATATTTAAAAATATGCATGTATGATGATAAGATGCATGACATTCATCAACCTGTTTAGTCATGGTTAAGCTGCGATGGTGAAGATCCAATATTACTGCCATATGTGGTCTGAATAGAGACGTGAGACTGAAAATTATATTATTGCCCAGTAGAAGTGAATAAACAAGGGAAGACATTCTTTCTTAATCTTTCTTAACATTTCCTCTTGGATTAAATTCTGCCTTTTTGTACTTCTGTAAAATTATTGTACCTTAACTTCAGTGAAGCAAATTTAAGTTCTTTAAATCTACTGGGGTTTTATTCCCTTTTCTGCGGCAAAAAGCATCCCCATTTTTTTTCTGTAATGATAAAAAGAGTTGCCTTTGTAGGGCTTCTGATATCAACTGCTCTGGCTCAGCATCCAAATAAACATTAATTCATTATGTTTCCTATGTCAGGTAAGATCTTTAAAAATACTGGGCTAAATTAATTAAGGTATTAGAAAGGAGAATTAAGAGAAAAACTATCTAATTCTAAAAAAAACATATTTTTACATGTTACAACCCCCTCCAAGGTCCAGGACAAGCGATTCCTGATCTACTTGAGTTTTGCAGCATTTTAATGTGAAAAATACTGCTCAACTGGTTCATCACAGCAGTCAAAAGGCAGACACAGCCCTGAAAGAAAGCTCCCTGATGACACTGGGCTTCAGTCTGTGTGTCCATTGCAAGCTAGTGAAACACTTGACACTGGTGCAGTCTCCATGCAGAAAGGACCTGCCACATAGTGCCTTCAGGGGTTATTGTAGTACCACAACTGACTGATGGGATGTAGGTTGGGATCTTGCCAGGAGGTAAGCGCTAAAAGGTTTTATTAATTGTTCTTAATTCACTCAGGGAGAATAGGAGAGAGAAGTTTGTGGGAGGGACATCCTTGCTAAGCTGCACAGGTGGAAGGTGGCAGTGCTGAAAGCAACCAGCTTCCCCAACGAAAAGGAGGAATCCATGTGGAGAGGTGCAGCTCAACCACAACCCAGCCAGTGCTGTGTGAGTGGGAATAGTTTTCAGGCATGCTGTGTGCTTTCAGATGAGCACACTCAGAACCACAAGTGTGGTTCCACACCACAAGTGTGTAGAAGCATTTCAGCAATGTCAGCAAGGACTGCAAGCTGCACGGTAGCCCTTATTCTCCACCTGACCTGTCTTCCCAAGCTAAAGTGCTTAAACCTGAGCAAAGGCAGATTAACTGCTCCTTGATTCAGCCTGGTTTGTCTTGGTGCTACACTGTGCCACACCATTCACTTAGCTCAAGGCAGGGCTCACTCAATGATCTCCAGGAGTCCATGTTACCTCTGTGGAGCTCCCACAGACAGCGCTTGCCAGAGGAGAAGGTAATGGTCAGCCCTCAGGAAAGGCTGTGTGCACTAGGGACAGTGTAGGGCACACCAGCCTGGGCAGCACAGAGAGCCACAGGCAGTCATGGGGTGTTCGTTTTAGCACAAAGAGAATTTCAGCATGTTTGTATTGTTATTAGCCCCAGCATTAAGTATAAAAGAGATGGAACAATTAAAAAGTGCTAGCCTTTAAAAATTGCTTTCTTGAATTTTGCTTGCAGTCAGCAAGTCTAGCATTTTTTCCCCTCAGGTAAAACAATGCTCTCATGCAAGCATGTCTACAGATGCTGGAAGTATTTTGGAAAAGCAAGAAAATTACTATTTCTGAAATCCTTAATAAAATTTGGCACCTTACTACTACGCATACAGTAATGGCAGAAGATTCCCAGATGCAATGGCTGGATATACCAAAGTGTTCATTAGCGCACTATTACATTAGAAAACTAAGCAAAGACGAAGGACTCTGGATTCTTTTTCCGTCCTCTTTTGACTTGTATGAGGCAATATCAGTCAACTAAGCTAACTTTTTGTCAGTCCCTTAATGATAAAAGGGGAAATATGCAGTATTTCTTACTTCCCACAGCTGTCAGCAGGGCTGATTAATGTTGAGAAAGGCATTTCTGGTTTGATATGTAAGGAGTAGTTGCTCTCTAGCCACCTCAGTCCAGATTCCCATCGGTAGTGCATTCCCGCCTTTGCTTGCACTTTCTGTGAAGGGAAGTGGGCTTTGGAGATCCCAGTGGGATGCTGCAAGGTGTAAAAATGATTAGAAATAAAGAAGAGGTTTTAGTGACTTTGCAGGGAGGCCAACAATAATGTAAATATAGTTTACTCTTCAAACGGAGACAAAAAACCAAGACATGCTCCTAATGACTTTCCCGGCCGCTATGCAAAGCCCATTATGATTAACACTTGTTTTGCTTCACCAAACACTCTAAATACATGTAGGGTTTCATCTTCTGCTGTGCAGCCTTTAAGCTAATAATAAAAAGGGGTCATTTTTCCTGTGTGTAGAAGGGTGTATCATTTGTGCTTCAATAAAAGCGGAAAAAATCTGACTGGGACAAGAAAATTCTACCTGTGTTCATTTTGGCAATATAGAAAAACATGCATAAACGAGTAAGGACAACTGGATTTTGTGTCATCCAAAAAACCAAAGAGTACTTTCCATACTTTATCAGATCTTTCCTTCTACCCTTATTCTGAGAATGTTTTATCAACAACAAATACCGTATTTTCTTCCTGGTACCAAACTGTTTTTCTTCCACTGTCGGTGCTCACCTTGTTTAATTAGTGCTCAGGCAATAGAAAGTTTCTGTTTCTAATATGACCATTACAACTCTACTTCTATAACAAGAAGTGTGAGGATGTCAGAAAGTATCTCACTCTCATTACAAAGTGTAAAATCCTGACTCTGCTGCACGTGCATCTAAGTCATTGGAGTGCCCCAAGACTTGTGGTTCCAGTATTCAGCCAATGGTGGACTTAGGTTTCCACAGGAAAAATCCTTCATTTTTATTACCATTATCAATTACCTTGAGACCAAATTTCTGCTCTATGGGTCAGAAAGATCACACACAGAGCATGAGAGACCTCTATTCAAGGACAAATATTTAAGCAGTACTGCACTTTTCCCTTTCACTAATACCCAAGTTATTACCCCACTTCCGCAACTGGAGAAGAGGACACTCAACCAGTCTCACCTTTTGATGCCACTAACATGCCCTTCATCACCATGGCCTGAGTGCTGGTGGGAGCTGAAACCCACTGCAAGGTTGCAGTGCTCCAGAACACTTCCAGCTCCTGAATGGCGGTTTACTGCATGTTGCTTTATTTTGACATTGGAGAGGTTGCCGCATTTGGTAAGGCAGATAAATACTAACCATTTGGGGGTCTTTCAAATGTCAGCGTAGCGCTAATATGAAATCAAACCTGGTTTTATTAGATACTCCTGATCCACCAGAGAAAACCTACAGATTAAAAAGTTATCAGGTTTATGATGTCGTCCTTTTTGGAGCTGAGGAGCAGCTGTTGCTACATAACAGTTCTGAGCATGATGAACATTTTGGGAGAAGGGGTAATTTTTAAATAAAAAAGAATGTAACTATTCTGGAAGAAAATCTGGCCACTAACTTCATTTGACATGTGTAATAGACTGTGATAGTTTTTTGGGGACTGCACGATGCAAAGTAAAACGAAGCTGGTAATAAGCAACTTGGCATTTATTCTTTATGTAGGAATATTTGTTCCTCAAAGTCAGACTATGTGGAATATTAGCATTTGAATAAATTATTCAACACTTTCTAGAGAACGCAAGGGGAAAAAAATCTTTTCAGCATTATAATATGACAATCTACAGGGTTGTAGAAAAAGAAGGCTGTCATTTTTTCTTCAATTACAAAAGGCAAATATTTATTATTTATAAGTATTCGCCTTGTATAGGCTTAAATGTTATTTATGAACCTGTTGCATAGTGATTTTCAATGTAACTCATTATTTTTAGCCTTAGGGTGTTGTAAAGGAGCATGGATATATTTAATGACACTCTGCTAGTCAGCGCAATTACACTGTAATCATTATGTAAAATGTGCTATTAATTAAACCAATTTCTAGTTAGAACATTCTCTTCTGCAGGGCTTAATCTTAATCTCTGGCAATCTTTCTCTCAGTTTTTCACCCATTAATTATATGATTACTTTTAAAGTTATATATGATAAAATATGTTTTTATTTTTAAGCTTAATATGCTCAATTAGTTGTAGTTATCATACCATTTGCCTGAATTATTGAAACGGCTGTATTTGCCAAACAAAAGAAAAGAAAAAAGAAACATAAGATGAGGCAGTTATCTGGGAGTGAATCGTAGTTTGATGGTTTCTGATATCCGTTTTAGATGCTGTATGCCTGAATTTAATATTCTGTTCAGAACCACCTTCTCTTCAGTCTTCATTTGCTCTGATTACCACACAGAAATCTGCACACTTTGTCTATACACAGAGGCAATTCTCTATATTTTCCCCCATTGGACGTGCTCTTTATGTTAGCTTTTTGTAAAAAGAAACGTAGTTATACCAAAACATCGCTCAGTCTTAACATAATTGAAATGAACATCAATCAAATCAATATTATTAAGTCAGCATGGTATTTTGTAGTCATGAATCAATACTGTTAACAATTCTGGTTAAAAAATGGCATCTGAACGACTACTACAGTTCAGAAAAGGAAGAAATCTCCTACTTTTTGAAGTCATCCTTGCTCTGCTCTGCAATGACCCCTTGTGGAAAAAAAGACTTGAAAACGGGAGAAATCAGCTCTAAATACTCTGCATATTCCCTGGAAATTGAACATAGATACGTAAGAGCAAAAGCACTTTGCTTTTCCAAAGGCTGGTGGTCAGGCATTATGGACTAATAAGCCTGAAAACCATTGGGCCCATTTCATCTCAAGTCACAAACTTTTGAGAGGTCTTTAGTTCAGGGTCTCTGTGTCAGGGTCTCCCAAGGCTGCCATTGCAGCCTCCCAAGGCAGCTCCTCCTCAGTTGACACAGCCGATACGGGTGGACCACCAACGTCTCACCATGTTGCCGCATGTGGAACCATCTCTTCTGATTAACCTTTGCAGTTGATAAAGAACTCACAAGGTGTTGTATAAACCGACAATATCTATTTAAAAAACACCCAGTCCCCTCTGGATTTACATAGCTGTAAGCGGGGGAATAGGGCTCTGCTTGGCGTGTGCGCTTCCTCATCTCATACTATTCTGCGAAGGTTGTCACGTGCACCAGCAAACAAGAAGCAGATGGCCAAGAATCACATAATCATCAATCTAAAACACCCACTGCATCCACCACATAATCCAGCAAACAGTTGTCACTGTGCTAAGACTCAGCCAGCAGAAGCTCAAGGCCCTGTTCCCAAATGACTAACATCCTCTGTGCTCCACCTTTAATTAAAGAAGTAAAAAGCTCTGGGAAAAGTGTTCCTCAGTCAGTTAATACGGTTTTGCAGGTTGGGGCAGAGCCACTAAAATACAAACTTCTTTCTCCTTGTAAGTATGAGTAGAGAAGGATATCTTAGACCCCGAAATATTGCTGCATTTTCCAAGAAAAATTCAAGTATAAAACGACATTTCTGCAACTTGCCTGTAGCCTGATCTCATCAGATGGCTGAGTCCAGCCCAGCTTTTATCTGGCCTTACTTTGTGCTCCACTTGAGGACAACAGGAATCTTTCTATCAACAGCACCTAGACCTGGGCTGTGTCCTTTGGAACACCTGTAGGTCCCAACTTCTTTTCTCAGTGGAAGCCAAGTGCCTGAACAGGAGTGAGGTGATTTGATTCTGCAGCAACATTCACTCAGTGGGATACACTGCACAGAAGGGAAGGGTCTAGTGGGAGCAGAAACCACTTTCTCTTGCCATCTTGAAGGTAGGTCCTGATATATTCTGGTCAGATGCACAAACATCTCAGAAGGCTCACCAGCTAGGGAAAATGTTATTTTGTTTCTCCTCCGTGTTGTTTTACATATAGCTTATAACTCAGTTTCTCCCTGACCTAGCTGTGGTTACTGGAATATTTTTATTTGAAGAAGTCTCCTTGAATACTTTCCTCTATACATTTAGTGCAAATGTAAATTTCTTCAGTATTTGGGGGGTGCGTGTCTTTTCTGTCCCCAACTATTTATTTAATGAACAAACCCATTGGTTGTGGACAATATAATAAAACCTTCTTTGTTTATTTAATCACTGGTGGTTGGTAGGCAGCACATCATCCCAGCTGTGCAGGGTACCTACATAGGTAAGTGGAAACTACAATGATGGCCTGTCAGCACCACATCTATCAGTTGGAAATATTCAATGGGTTTTCTTCCTTTCTGGGTGTAAAAGATCCAAATGACTACTCATGTAGCCAAAAGCACAGCATGTGTGATGCAGGAGAAAACTGGTAAGTAGCCTGGAGGAAAAGTAAACCACCACTTCACACCAGCCTTGTACAATATCTTCATTCAGCCACACCTCATCCAGCATGAAGATTGCAGTGTCACGGGTCTGATGTTTGCCAGCAAATCTCCTTGAGTCTGTGATAGGAGGAACACAGTCTGTATATGTGTTTCTTAAAAAGGGAACCTCTACCCAGATGAAGAACTCAAGCTGCTGGTTAATGTTGCCATTTCTGCCTTATCAACACTTTTTCTACCACTGCCTTTCTGACTCAAGACATTTTTGGAAATGGGTTTTGTGCTGCAAGTCAATTATTAGAGACCAAAAAAAGCCACAAACCCTGACATGGGGCTGAGCCATTTTCCTAGAGTAAGAAAACAACTCTTCATCATTAGAGGAACTGAAAACGCTGCTGTAGTCAGCTCCCACTCAGAAAGCTGGATTTAAAGATCACAAATCCTTTCAGATTCACCTACAAGAACATAAGACTGGCAACTACACCTGCCTGCCAAGGTTTTTTGCTTGTACTGGCTTCCAACTCGTTCCTTGTCACATATTGCTTTTGCTAAATACCCTTAAAATGCTGTTTTGCCCAGTGAGGTGGCAGTTTCAGGGAAAGACAGACAGAGAAAAACAGGTTAGGAAGGTGAAAAGAGGACTTCAGGTTCTCATCTCTCATTCTAGAAATGTCCTTATGCTCCAAACCAAACAAAGATGTGAAAAAAGAGATGCCACATCCTCAGACACTGCCCAGCCACTGTCTGCCGGCCTACTCTGGCACAATCTAGCTGCTGAAACAATTAGAGAAGTCTTGGGGCTGCTCTTTCTTGTGTCACCCTGAATATCCCCCAGTGCCTGCTCAGCTGGAGCAGGGTCCCAGGGCACACACAGGCTGCCCAGCCATGCTCCCCATGAGCACCTGGCAGCGTTGCTGTTTTAGTGGCACCCCAGAAACAACTGGAAGTTCCAATATACCTTGGAACAGCAGTGCAGCAGAAGTGCCCAGTGTCAAAGGCCATAAACTCCATGATGGAAAAGCAGGAGTTATGGCTTTGGAGCACAGTACACACCCACTGGACTTATCTGCAGCATAAGCCTGCCCAACCTTAGTCACATTTAACATGTGGTAAACACGTATGTAAGCAGGAAAATGTGTAAGAACAACATCTACAGATAGTCCAAAATGTAAATAGGAAAGGGATCACGAGATGAGGTCTCATCTGAGATAACCCCTTCCATTTCATGAAGCAGCTTTCTCCTGTGCTCAGGGTGCAAGGAACAGCTAGTGGAACATCTGCATTTCCCAACAATTCTGCTTTCCCCATTTTTATCTTTATTATTAGGCTGCTCTTTCCTGGATGAACCCAGTCATCTCTTGCAGGCTCCTAGGGAGCCATGAGCTCACTGATCTGGCAGCCTGTAGCCTGCAAAGAATCCCCGGCGAACAGTTCACTGCAACTCTATTTTTAATATACATTGCTGACCCTAATGATGGTCTATTGAGATGAGGGCAAGGAATGTCTGATCAAGTGGAGATTAATTTTTGACTGTGCTGTCTGGAAATGCATGAAAATGCACTCCTTTTCCTATTTAGACTCACAGGATGCTTTGATTGATTGACTAGTTTACAAATGAAGGTGATAAAATTAGGTTGAAGACCACATACATTTCTTAAAATGAGTCTGGCTGGTCGTGGAGACAATGAGGTTTGGACAGATTGTATTGCTGGTTTAGGCAATCTTCTGAACATGTCAAGATTTATAGACCTGTACTGTAATGTTACAATTGCGGCTCACTGATATAGGTTTCTTTTCAAATTCTTTCCCATTTTATTTGAAAAAGGCCATTAGAGAGTTATAGACTATTGAAAAAGCTTTTTCTTTGCTAACCCTTAATAAACTCTTCCAAACAAGGACTACTGCATTTTTGTATTAAATTGAGACCAAAATCTATAAAAGATGTTCTCCCAGGTTTAGATAATCTGATTATTATTATCTAAATGGAGTTATGGTTCCTATTGGCTTGCAGTAGCATACATAGTAAATAAAAGGTAAGTTAAGGTTTACACAAGATCTTAGGATACCAAGGATTTTTCACTCTTCATTTGGATTATGGGATTTTAGGAATGGTAAGCATATTTCCCCAGGTTGAGAAATTACAAAAATAAAATCCTCAGAAAGTGGTGCTGAAATTAATGTTGCATTGAGCTAGAAACAAATTACTATTAACATTTCTTTACTCTTACTGTTGCAAAAATACACTGAGAAGCCTTAGGATTTTCTTAATAAAACAGACAAGGTTTACCAAACAAATGAAAACAGACGAGGATGGGTTTCATGCAAAATTAAAAACCATGATGACATTAAAAATCATTACAAGAGAAGAGCAATAGATAAGATATCAAAGCTCTTTATGAATTAATAATACATTCTATTTTATACATTTTGCCGTCAGACTAATGTTATCCAAGAACTTTGTCAGTGAAGTCCTAGAGAGCGGCCTAGGTATTTAAAATGTGAAGTTCCAGATTTTTTTTCATGCCTTCTGCACCTCAAAAAAACAATATGTGATGCTTTCATATGCTTTGAATGCTTGAGGACTGGGAAAACAGGATTTGGGTTCAAACAACCAGTTAGTTACACACAACCCTCAGGACATCAATAGCTATTACAAATACAGAGACTGGCACATCCTGTCTTGCCAAGATGAGAATACAGAATCAGAGAAACATCGAATAGTTTGGGTTGGGAGGGACCCACCCAGTCCAACCCCCCTGCAGTGAGCAGGGACATTTTCAAGCCCATCAGTTTGCTCGGAGCTCCATCCAACTTGATCTTGAATGTTTCTAGGAATGAGATATCCACCATCTCCCTGGGCAGCCTGTACCATTGCCTCATCACCCTCATAATAAAAAGTTTCTTCCTTATCTCTAGTCTAAATCTCCCATCTTTTAGTTTATAACCATTACCTCTTGTCCTGCTGCATCAAGTCCTGCTAAAAAGCCTGTCCCTATCATTCTTATAGGCCCCCTTTGGGTACTGAAAGGCCTCTATGTATTAAAGGCCTAGCTCCCTTTCCTGGCAGGGAGGACATAAATGACGGAAGCAGTGTAAGGCTCTGGGAGTAGCAGAAGCATTTTGAGGGTGGGAGCCTCAAGGGAAATGCCTGATGCTACCACGACCCATCAGGCAGATGAAACAGGCTGTCCTAATGAAAGCCCTGTGGGAGAATTTCCACCTCCCACAGAAGATTAGGAGTGGGAGGATCAAACACACTTGGGCAGCCTGTGAGCCTCCCTCATTCCCTGAGCTGCAAAAAATACATCCTTTGTTGGGGTATGGCATAAAACACCCAACTCCCTCTGCCTCAAGGCCAGGCTCCTTCCTCACCCAGCAGTATCTAGCTCCAGGCTCTGAAGGAGCTCCTCGTTTCATTGCCTCCCCAGGACTTGCTGGGCCACGAGGCAGGATTTCTACTTAATTAATTTACCTGTGCCTTGAGGGAGATGTGCCTTTGCCCTACTTTTAAGCATGGCCTCTCTTCCTTCAAAGTTCTTCCTTAAAACCCAAACACTAATGGAGATTTTGGAAGGCGGTAATGATCACAAATAGGTAAAGAAGATTCTCAATTATCAAGTGAAGAGCTCCGAGGGGAAGGGTGGTGAGATGTACCCGGGAAGTTCACCATGCTGAAACATTACTCCTCTCACATTCAGGTCTTGACAGCAGCTAGTCCATGACCTGTTGCTTCTACACTCAATCCTGAGCTTGCAGACAGCCGTCCACAGCTTGTGGGACACTGCTCTGTGGTTTCCATTCCAACCAGTTGGCATGTGGATTTTCTTACTCTGCTGGTTCCAGATTTTAAAAGAAATTTGATATGAGAAGAAAACAATAAAGATGTTAGGTCTGACATAGCTGGCTACTGAAGACCCAGTGATTGTGTGGGTTGTTTTTCTGTGGGGTTCTGATTGCGTAAGTAAAAGTTACTGGGAGAGGGGACTTCTCAGGCTTGTGGACCGACCACGCTCTGACCTTTGCACCCCACTGCAGATGGTCCGTGGTGATTTTCAACATAAATAAAACCCTGTATACTGAGGAAAAAGCAGCACTAAGCAATAGAAAAAATGCCCTCTAAATCTAATGCTAAATTTCTGACCATAGTTGAGCTAATTTTCACATCTTTGCTTCTGATGCATAAAAAGTACATTAGCTACTAAAAACACAGCATTAGAGCAGAAGAAAATAAAAGCTGGCAAATCAGAGAAGCCCTTGATATTCCCAGCTTAAACATAATTACTTCACTCTATCTATTCTAATACACTTGAAAGCAGGTTTACTCTCCTCCCCACCCACTGTAATATGAGCGACTCCTGTAATAGCTCTGAATGTTTTCTAGGAATGTATGAAATACCTTCCAACAGAGGTATTTAAAGGTTTAGATATGTTTGAAATACACCTATTTTTCAATCTTCTAAGCCAGCCAATCCAGGTGCCTGTTAGTCTACAAGTGTCTGCCATCTTTCTCTGATTGTCAGTGGAAATAGACTGATGGATCACTTCCCTGTGTCAGTGCTCTGGACTGGTGACAATCAGTGAAATGATTGTGTCTGCCTCTACACATATCTGTAATTGATTGCCTAAACCCTAAGACTCTCTTTCCCAGTTGATATGATGGAACATTGGACTGAAATCACTCTCGATGAGGAGGAGTCAGGACCATTTGTTATTTACTTCTTTCCTTGCGCCTTTCTTCTATCCTGCTTGAATTGTCCCACAAGAACACATTATGGTAATCAGACAGAATGTATGTATAGGAATCAATCAAAAGGAAAGCCGTCACAAGAGTTATGACATTACAAAGTCTGTTTGTAACTTTTGATTTATGGAAGATTTTCTGTTTTATAAATTGAGAGTGAGGCATGTTGGGATGGCTTAACCCTTGAACTCCTCAGCGAAAATAGGAAAGCAGTGGAAAAGGAGAATTAATACAGAACAGGTAGAGCCAGTCTTCCCTTACTTATAATCACTTGATTATAAAATGAGACTAATGTTATTTTCTTTGTATTTCCAGCTTGTAAATGTTTTTGTATGGAAGAAAGATGCTTTAGAGGAAAACAAATAAATATACATCCTGCCAGATAATCAAAGGCTATGAGCCTGCTAAGACTATACATATGCTTAATTTTTGTGCTGTGGCATCCAACAGCAGTCCATCCCTGTTCACCAAAACATATGTTTAACTTCAGCTCTGAGCCTCCATCTTACTGAACTCAATGGGTTTTAAGCACACACTTACCTTTAGACTTTAGGAGCTTTGCTAATACGGATGAACTTAAACATCTGCCTCCTGCCACTTTGCTTCCCACCTCTGCATGGTCCCACTGCCTTGAGGTCTGAGACTCACTTCTTAAGCACATGCTTAAATACACAGACATGAACAGAAAAGATGTATCAAATCAAGTGCATGGAGTCTAAATGTCAATATGCTAAAAAAGGCATAGAAAATACATACTAAAGAGCTCACACGGTTATTTACATCTTAGGAGATGTGTATATATGCATTCATGAAGGGCTCTATGTGCATGAGAAAAATATTTCTACATATATGCTTGCATACTTTTATTTTCTTCCCTGGTCTGAATATCTGCATTACCCTTTTGATATTTTAAATATATTATTTTGGGGTTTTTTTAAGCGCATTTAGAAACCCTCAGCCCCTACCACCACTAGCCTTTCCTCTTTCAGGACCTCTGTACAGCACCTTTTTTCTAATTGAATACACCACTTTGTTACTCTGATTTAATTTCTGATATGATGCTGTCTGAGCTAAGCAGTTGTTTTTCAAGGGGAAAATTGTTTTTATATGACATTTTGCTTGAACACATCCTCATAAAATAGGCCCTGTTAAATAGCAGCTATGTTCTAGATGGGAGTGGATTTCAGCAGGGGTACAGTGGCTTCTGAATGTATGTTTACAAAAGTCTAGCTCTCAAGATATGTGAGAAACTGATGTGCCGGTGAGACGTCAAAAAGCATGTATCTAGTTCAGAAAATCCATCTGTTATTCTTCTCCCTAAAACTACATTATCCCTTCATGGAAAACATTGTAGAAGTTGCTTTTTGGATCCTTTGCCTCGTGAAATGTATCCAAAACACTGGCAAATTTAAGAGCCAGTGGATACCCATCATTTTTTTAATTGGACATTGTAGCTTTTACCACTTATAATGCTTAGAGGCACATCAGAACAGCAAAACAGACAAAATGGAGAGCAGCAGTATTACCACAGTTCAGAAAGACTCCGTGAAGTCTTTAGGGGGAAACTGGTACACAGAGGTAAATCACCAGAGTGAAGTCACATTGCACTAAATTCCAGATATAAATTTGGAGCAGTTTCGTGCGACTTCAGTGGGATTAGAATTTTATTTTTGTTATTTACTGTGGCAACAACTTAGAGCTTTAGTCAAGGGCCAGACTCTGTTGTGCTGAGAGCTGGATGAATCACAGTACAAAGAGCCTCTTCAAAGAAAATACCAAAACCCGTGCACTGCAGCAGAATGACTCCAGCTTTAAAAGTCATCCCTAAGAGCAGAACTGAGCTTATCCTGCATTCAAAAAGTTGCACAGTTTTCACATATTTACCTTTTAATCTCACTATATATTACATTTAGCTATTCTGCTGACAGCTGTACTCATTTTATTGGCTAATGGCTAAAAGAAATCAGGTTTTCCTTTTCATAGCACAGCAGTCCTTCTCTGCTTAATCTCCTTCTTCAGCTTCAAACTGAAAGCTAATCAGGTTGCAGATCCCACTGGGCACACTATCTGTTTTTTTAACACATTAGGAAACCTCTATCACTATCACTGGAAAACTTAAAAAAAATTTTTAAAACAATAAAGAAAAATAAGTTAAAATGTTATGAATCTGGAAATGTTAATTAAGTCATTTTCAAAGAAAGGGCTTTTGATTCATAATAAAATGCCATGTCACTTACTAAGAGTTAATAATTTCCCCTCTAAAAAAAGGTTCAACAAAGAATTCAGAATCATTAAAAAATTTAAGCAATATAAATGGATGCTATGAAGTCCTGCTGTAAGCTACTACAGACAAGCTAAGTATCGAATAAAGGCCTAGTATAATATTTTTTATTAATTTCCTTCTGTCAGGATACCATCTTTGATCTTTTATACTCCTCTCTCACCCTCATGGACAATACAGAGGCTCATTCAACCTCCTCTTCATACTTATTTTTACCCATCTTAAGAGATGCACCTGAACTACAAATTCAGACCAAATCCTCAAATGTTAATCCTCAAATGTCGGATTTAAATTTTACCACCCTCATAAGTTACATATATTAATCCACAACAGTTCTTTGGAACCAGGCATTGATGAAGATACGCTTATGATCTCGATTTTAGTGATTGATCAATATTCAATATTTAGAAAAAAATCATCTCATATTGAAGGTCAACAGACACTATGAAAGGTAAGAAAATGATAACAGCATTTTGCCACCCACCCACTGACAATGAATAGAAACCACTAAACTGTTCCTATAGAGCAATGGTTCCCAGCAGCAGATAAGAAACCTTCACACCTAAGTAGCTGTCCGGTGCTATCACTTTCTTCCCCATGGACTAAGAGCAGTGACAGTGGCTCTTGCTTGTGACATTTCTGAGCACTGTGGATAATGGACAACAACCCAATGCCTATAACAGTGCTTTTATTTTTCTGGTTGCTGGGATAAAAGCTGTGAGGCACAGGCAAAAGCCCCAGATCCTGCAACTAGAGGCAGATTTTGAAAAATTACAGTGGTTACCATAAAGGTTCCAGTATTGTGAGGGCTTCTGGAGCCTGAAAAATACAAATTAACAAATCTCATCTCCTTGAAGCACCTGAACAGAGGGGCCTTCTTGTGTTTTCTTTGATTCTTCCCACCAGTACACACATTTACCCCTGTACACTCTTTCCTGGCAGTATGGATCAGAAACTCACCCGGACAACCAGTGATTCAGTAAATCTTGGGCAAAAGCCTCCTAATATGTGCCATATCTTATATGAGTCGTGGAAACATAATAAGTCCCTTGTCCAGATATAATATAATAAAATAAAGACCAGAAAAACAATCATATCAGAATCAGTAAACAAAACTGCAGCATCAGAATAATTTGCTCTGCACAGTACAGCATTTTCAGAGTACTAAACCAGAGTATTTTCCTCTTCCATAGCCCTGCACTGGTGGTATCAGGACTCTTGTTACAAACTATGGAAGAGAGGAGCCTCTCTCTGTGATATTTCATTTTTTTGGTTAGCTTGGGGTAGCAATGAACAAGTCGCAGCCAAGTGAATTAATCTCTCGGGCTCTCCAGAAATGAAACGTCATGCACAGCAATTTGGTCTTCATCACTTTTTCACTGTGCCCTTTCCATAAGATTCTTCATAAAAAAGTAAAATTAAATTAAAACCAGTGGAAAGTGTGTTTTAACCACTCCAAAACTGCTTGTAGATTTTCCATTAGGCACACAGACACATTCCAGAAGCATCTAAAATGAGGTGTCTGTGGTAAGCATATTGCATATCATTTAGACTTATCAAAACAGATACTGCACATTAAATTAACGTCACCAGCTGGCTATTCAGTACATATCTGAGGTCCAATCATGGCTATAGCAAACTTCATTTATTGCAATACTATCAGAAGCAGTGTGAATTAATCTCAGCACAAATGCATGCCTAGGTAGTACAACTAGACCAACAGTAACTTTCAATCAGTTGACCAGATTTGAGACAGTACCAAAAGCCAGAGACGAAATCTGAAGGCCTGCTGCACGGCAGAAGTCCAGCTTCTTATGCCCTATCTATTGTTTGGTATTTCTAGGATAATTTTTTTCAGTTTCACTAATCATTCTGGTATTTCCTGGAAAATTAATTTGCTCTCCACTTAACAGATCACTTAAGCCCCCACTCACCTATAAGCATGTGAATTATCCCATGCCTGTTAAGCACATACTGAATCCCAGTTATAGAATGGCAGAACCATTGATTTAAGCCCTGATAACAACAGAATAAGGGATGTATATTTTAACAGTTGTATCAATTAACTCTCGTTAAACCAGCTGGTGTTTCATCAACATAAACCAAATATAATAACAATCTCCAGAGCCCTACTGTATATTGAATACATGCCAATTAATTAAAAATGTAGTATTAGTGATTTACCAATGATGGCATAAATATATATCTATTACATCATTGCTGATCTGTGTAAATATGTTTTTAATAACCTCATGGTATTTAGTCAGCATACAATAACCGTCTCATTAAGCTTAAATTAAATGCATGGTTAAGCACATTAAAAACACTTAATTTAAAACACTGCCAGTATTCTTCATATTAGGTTCCAATGTGGCTACAGTTTCTCAAGATTGTAGGTGACTGCCTGAGTTTGGTGAAATCACTAGCTCTATGACATTATCCTCAATGTCTATTAAGAATCTGAGTAATTTAATGCTATCATTTTATAAATACAGAGCCACTCGATCCATGTAAAAGAAACTGGGTTTTATTTATGGGAAAGAATACTCATGTGACAAAGCGGACGGAATGCTTTGAGCAGATAAAATGTTTTTCAAAAAATAAAACAGAGGCTCTAATAAAAAAAAAAGGGAAAAATCCCTCTGTTGGAATAACAATAAAGAGAATGTTGCCGTACATGATTTTTCATTTATGGATAGCTGGAGACATTAATATACTTGCCTATGGCTTGCGCATTACTATTCCCAGCTATGCAGAAAGGCAAGGTGATTTACAGCCCCTGCGCTGTCTCGCTGCCCCAGCTCACCGACTGTCTCCGCTGGCCGCAGGCTGGCTGCTGACGGCTCCAGCGGGAGGGGGCCAGACTGTGCCACAGCAACACAGGCAGCAGCTATATGTGACCTGGGATTTTTGGGGTTTGTGTACCCAGAAAGCCAATCGCCGGGCAGAGAGAGCAACAGTGGAAGACTTTACTGCTCTTTAAGTTACCTCATCGATTCCCTCGGTAACTGATTATATCACAGAAGTTATATAAAAAACACATTAAACGCCAACTAAATCAAGACTTTCCATGACTTTTTCTAAAGCAATGAAATTCAGGACAAACACTATACTATGCATGAAGATCACCACCTG
Organism: Tapera naevia; assembly: GCA_033556795.1. Lineage (NCBI taxonomy): Eukaryota > Metazoa > Chordata > Aves > Cuculiformes > Neomorphidae > Tapera > Tapera naevia. The sequence goes on from JAUMJJ010000113.1 coordinate 7,892,912, forward strand.
GAGAACAGAACTCTCCATTTCACACCCTGTCTTTCCAAATGGAACTAGAATGAAGTCGTGTGTTTTATTCATTTTATTATTTCCCACACTATTTATATTGGCATTTAGAAAACATACGGCAGAAAATTCAAATTTACAATACTCTGCACTTCTGTATCGCCAACCATGTAATGATCTCCAAAGGCTTTATGAATGTGGCTGCACTTAAGTCTTATATTCCGCACTGGACGGTTTATAACAAGGTATTTAAGAATAAATAGCACCAGGAACTATTATCAGGGTGATTCTAATAGATGGGAAAACTGAGGGAGAGAAAAGTTAAAAGACCATGCTAGAAAACCTCTGAAGTCCTGCTGCTGTTTCCAACCATCATCAACAGAAGATGCAGCACTCCTCACCTCAGAAAATTAGGACACCACATTGTTTTGCTTGATTTCTAAAAAGCAGAGTCTAGAGATATGAGATCTCTGCATCTGTGCTTTCCTCATGAGAACATCCTTCACACCAGGAAAAGAGTGTGACTACAAACAAACTACTGTTGCACAGATCACCACAAATCATCAGGCTGAACCTTTGGCATCAGGGGGACATACAGGTTGGGTAGTCTTTCCTTATGTTTTTGAAGGCATTATGAAACTCAAGGGAATTATCCTGCTCAACTTCTCACCCACATCCTCTATTCAGTCATATGGCTCTGAATGTCCCAGCATCACAATATTTCACATTTTTCTTCACTGATACGGCGTAAAATTTCAAAATCTGCTTCCTTGCAACGTCCTTCCTGTTCTCAGCAGAGGCTATGCTGATGCGGTCTGCGAAGTTCATGAACCTCTGCAGACTGAACAGATTTGGACTGATTCATGCTGTATTGCAGAAGGCTGAACAAGCTGAGTTTCCTGTGAGTTTATGTTTCAGTATAAATATCGTGTACACATCAGTCCAACTGAATCCAGCTTGATATTCTAGTTCTTCTGAGTCTGTTGATTTATTATTCATTAAAACAGCAAATAAACAGTATCTTTAAACAGGATGACTAAGTCATTGAAATGATGGATACACAGGCAGACAGTTAGACAAGAACCACTTGAGATATGGGGCTTCTACTGAAATTCTTACTAGGATCAGTTAATTTTGACAATTTTGAAGTTGTTTGAGTAGCAGACTAGGGTTTATGTTCAATATTGTAAAGCTTGCCTTCAGCTATTCATGAAAAAATACCAGAGAAGAAAGAAGGAGAAAAATCAAGGAAATACGGTCAAAACAGAAATGGGAAATGCTATAAAAAAAAACAGAAGATGGAACGAAAAGGGGAATTAAGTTAGGACCAAAAGTAATATTTTTATATAGCATCCCAGCTTGTAACAACCTGATCTCAAAAGTTTTTAAAATGCTAGAAAATTCTTTTCTTATAGAAAAAAGTAACAATAAGATAAAAAGAGATCGTCTTGAGAGGAAAAAAATGACTTAAATGAAGGACAGAGTATTTCTGAATCAAATACCATGAAACTGGAGGGTAACTAGAATGCTTTGTGGACATTTCTGCATGCTGAGTTGGCACTCCCTCAGCTCGTATTACAGACACTGCACAGAAATCCCCCATCTTTGCCCTTGGAGGCTCCCTTTTCAGGGAAATCACTGGTGCTGAAGGAAGGAAGAAAGACGAGTTTCAGTTTGGCTTGTGTGCAAGGCAGATAGCAGACAGACGTTGAGCTTGGGATGCCCCTTGCATGGTGCATACTTGCACTTGCCCTCCGCTGCACATGTTACCTTTCTGGAAGGAAGGCAAGTGGCCTTGATTCCCACCTATGCCAAGGAGATGAATTGGAATCAGTTGTTTATGGGTTGTCGCAGCAGATCCAGTGAGTCTCTCTACAATCCTTGTGCACAGTGTGTCTCTTAGTATCTGAAGGGGACACACTCATTTCCACAAATAGGATCAACTCAACAGACTGGTGGGGGAAGGAAATGTCAGCAGCGTTCACACTTCCATATATATTATTTTTGTAAATCTGAGGTGCAAATTGTTTGTAGAATTGCAATTACACCCCTTATAATATTGTCATTCGCAATCAGCTCACTATGAAAACAGGGCTTTCAAAGGGTAAGAAAATCATTTGAACTTGTGATCTACAATAGATTTGAATATTCAGATAAGGTCACTGGTCAGAGCAGGGGTGACAGCTCTGGTCAATAAACAGGTTCAGTGAGACAAAATCTTTTTGTCTATATGGGAATAGGCTGAAGAAGAGAGGTTCTCAAGAGGGATAAGAGAGATTAAATTTAGCTGCGTCACCATTTTATTTCCAAGATGTTTAAGGCATGATGGAAGTCTCTGGTGTGGCCAGCAGGCCAGCATGCTGATCCTGCTGATGGTGTCACTCTGGTGCCACCAGGTCAGATGTTCTGCTTCACTGTGAATATGAATCTGATGGAGTGCGATGTCTTGTTTTGGCTCGCTGCTGATTGACTTTTGACAGGCTACAAAAAGACTTGAACAAAAACAACTATAACGAAAATGACAAGTGGTTCTAATGTCCTCAATTCCTAGGTTCTCGGTGTGACATCTCTTTAAAAAGCCTGACAATCAGAAAATGCTGAGACCCTGGCTTCTGACAGTCAGGGTCCTATGTGTCACGGCTGAGCACCCAAAAATGGAGCACCCAGCACTACTAATAATATTTTAACATCATGGCTTTCCTTTCAACACCAGTGAAGAATCCATCTCCTAATTAACTATAAACCACAGAACTGCTTGAAATTCACTGGTAAGCATGAGTGGTACTGTTAAGATCACACTTAAGAAGCTAAGGATGATTAACCTTTGCCTAGGTTATAAAATGGCCCATTTAAGAACTGTTGCTACTGAATATATCACCTTGATATCAATTGGATTATTGAGTGAGAAGTTATACATAGTGCTTGGTATGATGATATATGTATGGTTACAAACTGTTTATGAGAAGTAGAAAGCCAATAAAAGATTAATGTAGACTTAAATAGATTTTTCCCCTTTACCTTCTCTTGGGTTAATTTATGCATATGTAAGCCAGCTTCGTATACTTTAAAAAGGTGCCACCTTTCTAGTTGTACTAGAGGGTCATTCTGTTGACATCAACAACCAAATGACACTGGGGCCCCACCAGTGACATTTAGTTTTTACCTGCATTTTCACAATTACTTTGTTTTCATGAGTTCCAGATAAACTTTCCCAAAAGCTACTGAGAACGGGTTTTCAGCCTAAATTCAATTTCCTCCCGAGGCACTTCTTAAAGACAGAACACTTAATTTGCTCAATCACAGCTATGGCTTCAGCCTGTAAACCGCTTCTTTTCAGTGCAATTTTACAGATAAATATTCACCTGCCACAGGTGTTAGACTTCAGGTAATTTTAACTTCTGGGCTAGAACTGCCATTTCAAAGGACTCAGAGCCTAATCCTGGCCCTATCATTGACCTGGATGAACTTGCACAGCATGAACTGTTCCTCCTCACAGTCTTTCTCTATCCAGCTTATTTCTTGGAGAGGAAAGCCTCCTACTTTATGTTTGACCCTGGGGGCTGTATTTCATAACAGAACTAATTCCTCCTAGTAGAACAACCCCCAAACAGGATAATGATAGCCCTGTGATGTTCAGTGAGGTTTCCATTTCTGCTGAAGTTCAGGAAGGCATCTGGAAAGGGAAATTTTGGTTCAGACCCATCTCTGCTAATATGTACAGTCTTAAAGCTTTAACAAGACAGTCTTCTTTCAAATTTATAACAGCCTGTGTTTAAAAACCTGACAAAACCAAAATGTGCTCTCTATAAACCATACTGGCACAATTCGTGCAGCTGTAATGTAGGTTGTGTCAGCATTTCCATTATACTGTACACTGCTATTTTTCAGGGGTTTAGATCTTGGCTATAAAAATCTGTGTGGGGTTGAAAGTTGGCAAGTTGGAATTTCAGCAGGAGAATGAATTTTTTCAGCTAAATTTGCAAAATAAATTCCATTAAAATCATAGACAACCCACAAGAGCTATGTTTGAGAATACTTCTGTTTTCTGCAGTTTCATTAATATTTTTGAAATTGCATCAGTATTTTTACCACCTGCTTTACAGATCAATGTTCAGATTCACTCTGGCTGGAATTCCTTCCACCTCCGTAGTTCTCATCTAAAATTATTCTTGCTTCATTTTACTTACAAAAAGAAATATTTTTTCATACTCATTTTTTTGGCTTGTCTGTACGTCTACACAGAGAAGCTCAGAAAGTAAAGAGAGTGAATCCTGTCATGGCACAGAGTGAACAACACTGCAGCTGAGCCGGATGTAACCAAGCCACAGAGAGGTTCAGCGAACGCAGCGCAGATGCTCTTCCAGGAAGAGTAACCAGCTCTGGTTATGGATGGGGATAAGGCTGGTGGATCAGTCAGGGAGGGCAGGGCAGGAGCCAGTAAGCAGCAGGGAGCAGCTTAGAGGAAATCTAGCAACTCCCCCACACTGGCCCATGGGCCAAATCCTGCACAGCAGGGTAGAATATTGTCAGCCACTATCCAGCCAGTGGCAAAGACTGAGTCTCAATCCTCAGCATCCCTGGAGAAGCCTGAAGACATTTCTCCTCTTATTGCCTTTCCTGGGCTTATTCTGTTTCTACACAGGCAGCAGTGACTTGCAGCTGTCAGTCTCTGGAATTATAATATTTCTCTTATTTTCACACTTTTGCACCCTTGTTTGCAAACACAGAAACTAAAACTGCTCCCTGAAGCCTGTGGTTGTGAGATCTCCCAGTGAATCTGCTCAAATCCGGTTGTCCAGCTCCTGTCACTAACACGCCATCACGGCAGACACGCAAAAGCTATGAGCAGCTCTTTCACTGGGAGGAATCAACTCTGGCTTTGCCACCATTTGTGTGCCTAACCACAAGCTTTTGGGAGTTCTCGCCATTTTATTTTCCTAGAAAGCTTATGGAAAGTATTCTAAACCAGGAACCATGTAACCATCATGTATTAAGTGTCATGTAATACCTATTTTTCTTCCACACCGCAAGAGTAGCCAGAAGTCTAAAATTAGAAAACAGGGAACAGAAAATACAGATGAAGAGAGCGCTAAAATTTACAAATACTGTCAGGCAATGAATACCCAGCTTGTGTTATTCTTTTTCAACTGATGATCCCTAGGTACTGTGAAACTGCCATAACTACAAGTATGGGACTGTAGCTCCTGCTTTCAGTTCCAGGGGAATGGTTACAACAAAAGGCATTAGAAACACTAAAATCAAGGTTCACAAATCAATTTTCATTATTCATTTTCATTATTATTTTTTTCTGCTTTAAAGACACCCCTATTTTTCAGTGCTTGATCAGAGATGTATGGAGAGAAACCCAATGTAAATGCATAGAATAAAGTTACCACTTTTCATAAAAAAGGCCATAAGTTTCACATCCAATTGCACCTAAGGACTATTCATATATTAGAAATTTTGAAAATATTCCTCTGTTCATAGTGTAATATTCAAACAGCCTCTTGGCAGAGCCATGGTCTTGATGACTTACTAAGTTTCTAATTCCCACTCTTCAATTCAGGAACAACCAACATTATCACAGTTTAGACCTGCCACTAGATTAATATTTGTGCATAATTTTGGAACTACCGACACCAGGATATTTCATTTAGATAAAGGATCTAAACGAATTTTTCCCTTCAGCAGACTTCAATAACTCCTACCAGTGCTGCAGGTGTGGAAGTGAAGGATTACTCTGCGGAACTTCTGCTGCTGAGGTCTCCACTGAGCCCTGGCACAATTATGCACGCTGTGCAAGGTCAGGATTTTGTCTTAAAGGCTGGAAGAGACGAGTCAGCAGAAAATCTTCCAGGCTGTGATGGCTGGCTGTGGAGAAGAACAACTGAAGTGCTCAGAATAATGAGCTCCCCAAACCTCGTGATAGTTTATGTCTGATTCATCAGACAGTCAAAATGCAGATCCACAGCCAAGGAACACATTTTTTTTGGAAGGGATCTACTTACAACCAGAAAAAGGATTAGTCTCCTGTGTGGCCACAGACCTTTGGCGAGCATCCTTGGGCTGCCCTCAGAACACAGCAACCTGTCCTGGGACTGAGTTTATTTAATTTCTTCCCAAATCACAGGCTTAGGTTTGCTTGTGCTTTTGTTTGGGAGGTTCTTTTGTCCCTCAGTGTCACTCTGGATTTATACTAAAAAGTATTTAAAACCTGGCCTAAGTAGGAATTCTTAGCCTGTTCTCCTAGCAACACCATTTACTCCCACCTGGCCTTTTATGAATGCACACTACTTGTAATGAAGTGAAACCTACTGCTGCAGTGCCTTAAGATGTGCCCATCTTTTACTTCGAATTTCTAAATAAGACCACAAGCTATGTAAATGAACAATCTTCCTTTCTCTCTAGGCTGCTGTCTATATAGATTTTCAAGCACCATAGCTACATTCTGTACAGCTGCATCTCCGTTCACTTGGAACGGATGGAAAAACCGCTTCGATTAATGGATTTCGCTATGTTGGAGACTTACAGTGTAATAAACATGCATTTCTGTTACTATAACGAAGTGTAAGAAAGAATTTACATAGAGGCTTGGTGGAAAATTATTTGGGTGATGGGAGAGGAGAAAGTTGGGCTGGACAAAATGGCAGTGGGGTATGAAAGCAATAAATAAAGAGCAGGAAAAGCACAAGTAACATGGGCAGGTTATTACTGGTCGTAGGGGAAGGCAGCAGAGAAGACATGAACTGCAGTTTTTACTGAATCCCAACTTTCCCAAAGTATCCTTATACACAGGGAAGGATGACAGGTTCTTCCTGTATTTCAGAAAGGAGAGTGAAGAAGATGCTGTAGGAAATAAATTCAGGCATGAAATGGGTAGAAAAGGGATGTATGAAGAGCTGGAAGCCAGTTCACCTGTCTGGAGTGAGAAAGTGGAGGAGGAAAACTAGGCAGGAATGCAAAGGCAGAGCTCACCTGAAGCTCCTCCCTCAACCCTGTGTTTATAACCAGGACAATGGCAGGAACCCCCTGCTATTTGTAACACCCAGGATAATTCAGTGCCTTTTTAAAGAGCTTCTCACTGTCCTACTCTCCCGAGACCAACATTTTAATGGGGTCACAGTGGCAACGTGCCTCTTTGCCATAACAACTCATTTTACACAGAGGAACTCCTGCTGTTAGTAAAGCTTTGTAGAAATGGACAACAGTGACTGCTGATGCCATAGCAACCCATGCATGAGCAGGTAAGGTGGGCTACACCAGCTGAAAGGTGCCAGAGAGCTAACAGGAAAGTCACAGTCTTGCAAACAGCCCCTCTTTCTCACGACAGCAGATGGCAAGAGGTCATGGAAAAATGCTCTCCTTGCCCTTGGAGAACCTAAGGTGAGGAGAAGCAGAGATCTCAGAGCGGATCTCACAGACAATAACAGTTCCAACAATGGTTTGGCTCCTGGATCTCACTCCCCAAACAGGGGATGAAAAGCAGCAGGCACCAGGCAGTGCTTGGAGCCAATCCTGCTGATCCTGTGAGCAAAAGCGCAAACTGCTCAGCACCAAATTTGTATGTGACACTTCACATCTTTATTGATCCTCACATGAAAGAAAACATAACTTAAAAAACTCAGAGAGAACCAGCCCAGTTTGGTAAGTTTTAGATGTTCTCTTTCAGACTAACAACAGGTGAATGAAGGGGAGCCTTTTCTAAGGCAAAAAAACAATCATAGCCAACTGAATACTTCAAAAGAAGTAACTTGCTCTTCAACTTGCATGATTTTTCTGTTCATACATTGCTCATGAAAAATGCCCCGGTGCTTCTCCCACCCAATTGCTGAAAGATGTTCAACATATGGATTACAGGTCTGGATCAGAGACTGAATTTCCCTGAAGACAAGAGGTGCTCCTACACTGGATTGCAGCCTCTCCAGTTTCCAACAGCTATTTCATACAACCTCTGGCTCTTTCCCTTCCATGTGGGACTACAGCTTGGTTTCCACGTTTCTCTCCTAAGAAACATTAATTTTAAAGAAGACTTGTGCAGCTTGATGTTAGTCTGGGAACACTGTCAGAAATTGCTGCTCAAGGTTGTCTGTTATTTTACAGCATTTTCTTTTGCCCTGTAACACAACTGGATGCTTGAGCCAGCGGCGGGGAAGACCATCATCTACCACATTTGTCACCAAGCTTGATAGATAGTATTCCCAAGCCAATGCCATAAATGCTGTTTGGAAATTGCAAAGCCAGGCTGCTGCCGCTGCTGGTCTGGCCAAAAAAGAATTAATTTATAATCATGAATATAAATTTCATAGATAGTATTACTGTCATTCCTCTTTTGAGTTATAGTACATATGGGGAGTGGCTTGTGGAACAGAAGCAGTGTCACCATAATTCAGTGTAATTCCAATGACAATCATTCTATCTATCACATAGATATAAATCAATCAATTTCCTACATTAAAGGGACAGACCTCGCCTCTCAGAAGTTGGGGGAGAAGGAGCAGAGTCCAGGTGTTACTGGTTACGCTAACTAAGGCTGGTTTTATTGCAGATACCAACCCACTTCATGAATGTATTTCCACTGTATTCTGACCAACTGAATGACGCTTTCCCATGTGGCTACATGCAGGGTTTTTTTTAAAAAATCACACATCATTCCTTCAGGTCCATCTTCTATCTCTGCTGCCCTCTGCTACACGTTAAATTACCGGACTTTCTAAATGAATGATAGTTGACAAACTACAGCAAACTTACTGTCCTGACTGAAATTACATTAATTCAACCAGAGCCCAATGTATTCAAAGGTCTCTCTGAAATGCCATGAATTAGGGAGCAGATCTTTTCTATTAATGCCTTAGTCCCTCCCAAAGGCTATCGGCCTCAGGGAAAACCAAAAGACATTTGAGCCTTAGTGCTACTGAGCAGGCATGTAATGGCTTTGTGAGCACACTGCTGGGAAGAAGAATGCAGGACTCTCAGGAAGGAATAGCTTGTGTGGGGAGGAAGAGCCTCTAGGACCAGTGTAAAGGCATTTTGGAAAACAGAGAGTTATAGAGTTAAAAACAACCTATTGTTCACCATAATGAAAAAGCATGACTATTCATGAGTGTGTTACTGTGTGTAGTTTGCCGATTACCCAGTCAAGGGACATGCTCATTCAGCCATGAGTGAGGGCAGTACCTATAATATTTTATTACTATTAAGCCTCAACTTTGCATGTTTTTATATAGACTATAGGGTGTTTAATAGCCATGCAAAGCTGTGACTTTCTTGCGTACATTACAGCTGGGCATGAGAGGATAAATCCTCCTGCAAGCTGCCCATGCTAACCCTTACTTTGTAACTGAAAATATGTAGCTGTGTAACATTGCATCACTTGGAGTTATTTGCATGGGTCACCTGTGCAAGATCTTATCTGTTTCGTGAAAATGTTAAGAAGCTCTGCAGGAGGTAGTGTCACCGAATTGACCACAGGAATGGAATATTTGAGTTGAATTAAAGATATCATTTTTTAAAAGTCAGAAAAGAAAATTATGTTTTTAAATGTCAAAAAATAAACAGGATTTCAAAACATTAAAAGAGAATGAGATGCTTTTTGGCAGAAGGAAATTTGAATACATTCCCATAGTTTAGTGTTATCCATTTGGTTTTATATTTGCAGAGAATAATATTTCAGATACTAATATTCTCAGGGACAGGGTCAAGCTTTGAAAGCTGCTTTCCCTCTGAATCAGAACCGGAGAGATGTCTGTGTGTTCTGACCTACTCTCCTGGATCAGCTGCCTCTGAGGAGTGAACATGTTCCCAGTCTGAACCTGGATCAACTAACTCTGAAGCTTGGGACTATTGCAGTGTCCTCTCTAGTTCACACATTCATGGCCACCCACCAGTAGCCTCACACCTGTAATTCAAAGGCTATTTATTTATACTCTGTTATTTACACTCTGATATTAACATGCTGGTTTGCATTTGTAAATTACTTCTACTTCTATGATACAATTATGGTTTGAAATCTGCCTTCCTCTTCAACAAAGGCGCAGTTACAACACTTGACTTTCCTGTAATGTCAGATTTTTCCTGCTCCTTCACAGAAGGAACCACTCAATGGTGTCAACTATTTTTTGACTTTGATAAAAATGTATTGAGAGTCAAGATCATCTTTTAATAGTTCACATTTCTATTTAATAACCTGCTGCAATGTCAAAAGATACAACCATCATATTGCACTTCAAAGAAGTATTATGCACTGCCATCCTATCTATTGATGCACATCAGACATGTCCCCTTTATTCCATATTCTGTCCATTCCAAAGAAAGGCTAAAGGAGACAGAGGGTGCAGATCTTGTTAGGTACAGCCTCTGACACTATCACTATCAATTGTCTTTTGCTAGCACTGATCATCACCTCAATTATCTGGTGTCCAGCCTACCTGATAGGTTTTTGCAAACTATAACTCTTCTGTCGATGAACACGGAATAATGACAGCTCGGGGCAGATGGACAGAATACAAAAGAGAGAAACCTAAAACTATTATACACATACACACACAAGCAAACCTCTGCCTGTGTCTCTGAAGCTGCAACAATTCAGCACGTCCTGTTCTCTTAAGATGCAACATTAGAGTATACAAAGCAGAAAGAACTGAGCTAAAATGCTCTGAATGGTTCTTTTTATTTTCTCTTCCCTTATTTAATTCTCAAGCCTGTTACATGTGCAAGAGGACTTGGAATAAAGTAGACTACAGCACCTAAATCCACACCTAGTAAATAAAGTTTGGCAACTCATTCAGAAACCGTTATTAGATGTTTAAATAACAGGAAAAGAAAACTGGTTTTGTAAAAGTATGTTTGGCATGATTTTACTTTAAAGGATTTTTTTTTCAATAATTCCAATACCACAAATTTGAATCAAAGACTGAAAAAAATCACACAAGAACTTGCAGATAGCACACTGCTACTGCAGCTGTAAATTTTTACCCACGTAATATTTCCCACAACATGAGAAAATGGATTTTAGTGCAATATTAATTGAAGTTTTGCCAGTATAAGGTTCATGAGGTTAATTTGAAAAGAATACATTACCAATATATTTATAACATTTAAATAAATTAGGATCACACTTCACACATCAATAACAGCTGTTAAATAATATTTTTATTCTATGTAAATTCTACCCATTCATCTCTGTTGTATAACAAATGGCCATAATTATGGTGCTTCATTGGTAGGAAGGTCATTGGTAATCTTGTAATTTCTCATTGGTGTAAAAAGAGAAAACAGAACTGTTTGTGATGAATGTATTCAACCTTTTGCATACTTTGGTGCTTAGGACTATGCATTAAAATGCAGCAAGAAATTAAGTTCTTCACTTACACAGCATTTTTAATCTACTGCTGTTGATTTGTTATAACTAAGGCACTTAAAATGCTTTCTCGGGGGACTTTTTCCTGTATATTTTGTATTTTTTCCTTAGAAACCAACAAGGTTCAAATATTCACAAAATTCCCCCCCTTACAGAAAGCCCTACAGTACCAGAAATCACAAACTTGGAATGACTAGAAGATCCAGTCTTTTCTTTTTTCAATTGCAGCCTACGTATTTTGGATCACTGAAAAAATGATGTCCCAAAATCAAGTTGTAAAGAAAGCATGAATGAAAGTAAGAAAACAGGATACTTTCTAGTAGTCTCTGAGCTGAGATTACTGAGACAGGTTTGCAGATTGAGATTGTTTTTCCTATTTCTGTCTTAGTCTTATACAGATATTTGCTTCTTACTTCCAAAATAAGGGGAATCCTATTGTTTCTTAGAGGACTCAGAATATCTTTAGAAAGACACATTTCCCTACTCTAAAATACTCAATATGATTCCTGTAAGTAAATCTTCTCTGTAATTTGTTAAAATATATAACATATTGTCTAATTCAAATACAAACTTCTATAGTTCTCATTGTACAAAACCACACTGTTTTCTAACGGAATATATAAGGATTTATATATGAGAAATTAAGACAGTATATCGATTGCTCATTCACAGAGAGAAAAACATGAGAAGAAACAGTGCCCTATACCTGAAGTATCATTGTGAATACTGATGCTGGAAAGGTCCTCAGAAGCAGGGATTCATGCAAAGGGAATTCTTTTTAATGAAGCTTGATTTAATCCCATTATTCTAATAAAGTGTAATCAATTGACGCAGAAAATCTGAAGGTCTAGTTCAGCTGCTGATTAGAGTTTGGTTGTTTTTAAGACAGTGGAGACAATGAAAGTGAAGTAAGTTAATAAGCTTTTGGTCCACTAATCCACACTTCCTGGAGTGAGTTTGAGTTTTGAAGGAGGGCAATTTGGAAGATGTCTTAGCATAAATCTAAAGCAAGTCTGTGGCTGTCTAGGGGGAACAAGCCCCTCAGCATTCACCAAGACATGCTTCAAGGAGATTCTACTCTTAATCCAATTTACTCAGCCGAATAAGTCCCACTGCTTCAGCTTGCCAACAAATTAAAATCCAGCTTCATAAAAACACCTTGAATTTGGAAGGTATTGGCTAGCCTGCTAGACTTGAAACTTCATTTATTCTGGCTAACTTCTCAATTATCTTCCCAGCAGTGGAGATGTGTAAAAGTGTAAAAATCAATAGGATTCTATTCCCTTTCTATTGGAAAGGGAAAAATTAATGAGATAGGACACTCTCTTAATCAGAAATAAATGTTTTAATTCAGATAATGACATAGTTTTGCCTCGCTGAAGGATGACAAATGCTGGGCTGCACCCCCAGCAGAAGCAGTTTCAATTTTATTGTAAATATAAAAGATATTGATCGGTGAGATGCACAAACCCTATTGCTTACAAAAGCCATTCAGGGGGACTGGGAAAACTATTAAGCACTGGGTCAGAAATCAATAAACAACACTGAAATGTAGCAGAGGTCGCCCTAAGGCTTCGTGGCATCTTAGAAAGCCAAATGGCAGAAATAGTGACAGAAATGTCTCTTGTGGAGCAATGTTAAGGATGAAGGGGTCATGCGTTTCGTCTCTTCGGAGCTTTGACAGGTCTGTGGAACAGAACTAATGTAGGCTTTCCTCGCTCCCTTTGATTTAAATACATGCTGATTCATCCAACAGCTGAGTGCAATGATTGTTTTGGGTCATGCAAATATATTGGCTCAGAAAATATAGGAGCATTTTAGTCCAGCTCTGCTTGTGTAAATGGGATTTTGATTTGAGCTTTGCTTGCCCTCTTTAAAAAAATGCAAATACAAAAGCATAAACAAAGAAGTCTCTGAAATCAGGATGTTCCAGCATGCAATTTTAAAGACAAATTTAAAGAGGTAATATGTAGAGATAAAAATAAAAACCCCAATGAGTACTTCTGCACTACAGAAGTTATTCAATATGACATTATTTGGAACAGCATCATGAACAACTTTTTTCCTTTCTACTTAAAAGATGCTTTCATTATAAAAGGTTACTTCCTCTGCCAAAAATCACTTACCATCATTGAACAAACCACAGCCACTGGTGGTCCTTAGTTTGAAAGTGCCATATCTTTTCCTAACCTGGATCTCTTAAAATAGATTGAGGATCACATTTAGCATGCACGGCTACTGCTCTGTAAATACACAGCAGAAACCACCTAAAATGAAGAGACACATCAGCGAAAGCTGGTACGAGCTGATTTTCTGCAGAAGACATTGATTCGAAAGGCTTAAAGCAGAGTATTGAAACTTTTAACAACATCATTCCCGAAGCAGAGCCAGAGCCAAAAAAAAAAATAAATAAACCCGAGTGACTGTACCTTCGGCTGTGGGAAATTCAGCTTCCCCCTTGACATGGATATGATTATAAGATTGGTTAGGGTCAGGTAACCCATCAGTAGGTGAAGTGTGCAGGTGCTGAGGATTTCAGTTTCATCTCACCTCAGGTATTATGTCAGCTCCATGTCATTTTCATCACGGGGAATGATTTGAGGGCTTGCTGTGTCCCCTGTTATTGCGGTCACTTGACCTCAGATGTAACTTCTGTTTAATACCAGCAGTTTAACAAAGCTGAGAAGTAGCACACACACTGTGAGCCACCACTTGACCTTTCCCTGCCTGGAAGATGCCAATTGGCTCCGGACTTGGGTTCCACTGCCCCCTCCATTTACAAAAAATGAATGTTAAGGCCTCAATGAATTGGCTCACATTTGAAGTTATATTTTTTCATTGCCATAAGCATTTTAAAATTGAATCCCCTTTTCATATTTTGTCCTGAAGTAATGGTATTTTTCCTGTTGCATTTTGTTTGGGAGCATAGAAATGGGTTTATTCTCAAAAACAATACTCAGCTCCACCATGCACCAATTATAAGCACATGGTTTAAGGGAGGGCATGTAAAGAGCAAAGTGCCTTTGCTCTGTAAAAAGGATCACTTCATGTTTCTTAATTAAACTTCTTTCTCTTCTTTATTAAGTGTGCCTGATGAAATCTGTTAAGAAAGTAGAAAAAACTTTTCAAAAATATTAAAAAATACGTTACTTATAGTCACAGTACAGCTGATTTGTAACGGAATGCCCACAGCCATACAAATATGTTGTTATCACTCTACAATTCATTAATCACAGCTCATGTCATATAAATACATTACTACAGCGGCTTACTCAGATGTAGCCCTTTTAAGTGAGCCACACAGGCTTTTTACATTCATTTTGATTCCAACTGCAACTACTGCTCAAGCTAACAGCCATTCTGGAGATGCCCCTCAGAGCTCCTTCTTTTTTAAGCACACATTCCTATGCTGGACAAGCCACTATAGTTGACATCTTGGTGCAGATCTGCTCTACCAGAACGTTTCCAGGCCTGCTTGGTTACAAGAGTGAAGTAAATGTTTATGAATGAAGAGATACAGGGAGAGCGGAAGCAGCTCTGTTAATACGGTGCCAATTAGTAAAATTTGTCTGAGATTAGTAGCCTAATTTTCAAAGGATGCAAATCAGGTGTCTGAACACAGATTTAAGAGCAGTAGCAGCCTATGTCAGCACCACCATGCTGTGGCCCCGAAGGAGCAGAGCTGGTGTGCAGAAAAGGCACCCACCTTTCAGGTGGTGCTGTTCGGGGCTTGCTCTGACCCTGTAGCAGCTGGTGCATTCCTGGAGTGCAGCTTTCAGCTGAGGTTTCACTCAGAACAAGCCCAGCTGCAAACTTGAAGACTTCTGCAATGCAAATCAAAGCGATAGGCGAAGGAAGCTTCAGAAGTGCATTCTTGATCCAAAATTAAATGCTAATACAGGTGCAACCTCACACCACTTTGACAATCAGGCAACACGGAGGGGCCAAGAACTCCACGGACATTCAGCTCTAGACTTCTCTACTCATATTATGAGGAAGAAGTCTCTGAAACACTATATGCTGAGGCAGTGAGGGGGTTCCTTGATGGTGCAGATACCATTAAACAGGGAAGATCACAAGGCCTTCACGAGCCACCCCAGACAGCCTATTTTCCAAGCACCTCTCACTAACGGGGGACAAATTCAAACATGTGAGATGATCGGCCCATAACAAATGTTCCCATCTCTGTTACCTTCCTTAAAAGTACTGAATTAAAGTAATTACCTTTAAAATTAAACACAAAATGCAGTATGCTGCCTCCTGAAAGGAAGGCATAAGATAGCACAATCAGTCATTCAGTTCAGTAAGCAGTCTGGCCTCCCTCTCTTTACCCTAATGAGTACTCTGGATCTCTCCATAATCCATCTTCATATCCCTATTATGCCAGGCCCACCAAGCTCTCATATGTGAAACTCTTTAAAAATTATGGCTTAAAAATGTGGCAGTTCTAGCAGGACAAGAAGCTGACTTTCCAAAAATTCAGATATCCAATCATTCACTTGACTCCAGATGCTAAGATTTTCAAAAACACACTAAATGTTGCATGACCAAGACAAAATCATGAAGGCTGGAAGTGCTGCTGTTGCTAATCCTGCTTGGAAGATTTCTGGGCTGGAAGCATTTAGCGTAACACATACCTTATTTCCTTGGGCTGACTTTTAATGAAAATTGCCGGTAATAGGGAAAGAGAGAATGACAATGACTCATGATCACAACTAAGATCTTTCAAAAGACACTGAAAAATACCACATTTTCAGAAAATATTTTTAATATTGACAGTTTTCCATTAAACTCACTATACTGTTTGTTTTCAAGTGATTGCCTTATAAAAGCAATCCTGTAGGCAAAAAAAATGTGATGGGGATAATTTCTTCACTTATATTCACACTGTTGGGTTTACCCTGAGTCAAAAAGAGAAAGCAGGGCAAAAGGGGTAAATCTATCCCACCTGACACTGTCTAGTGAACACCATCATCTGCGTCCCAAAGCCAGAGGAGATCCCTCAGGCAAGACCAGCATGGCCTCTTTGTAAATGAATTGGGGCAACTAGCCCGCCTCATGCTTTAGCTCTTCTTTAACTCTAAATATTTGACTGTCGCCTATATGTCCAGAGTGCAGTTAAACTGGTGGGTTCCTTCCTGGGAAAGCTACACAGATGCTTTTTTTCCTAAGGGAATAATAAGAGAGTCACTACTGTAGGTGGAAGAAATGAGGTGCTGTCTTGTCCATCTGACATGGGCCAATCACCAGTGTGAACAGTCTCTTCTCTGCCCGTAACCAACATGTGATCACATAGCTCCTTCCAGCAAGAGCGGTTCTGCCTGCCCTCCACAAAAATCCACTCATTAAATGTTTAGTGTAAAAAACTTGAAATATAGTACACCATTAGAGGTGAGCTTGCTTATTTCTGCCCCATATCATTTCTTTACTTTTTAGATCAAGCAGTATGGGAGGAAGCTCTAGAGAAATGTTTTTCGTTAAGATGAAGAAGCAGCTGAACACTTGCCCAGCTGTGACATCTACAATCCACCACACACTAGAAGAGCCCAGAGAGGAGCCTGGGGAATGGTTTGGGGCAGAAAGAGTGAGTAAAATTATTTTATTCTACCAAGTCGGAAAGAAGTCAAACTTGACACCATGTGTCTTCTGCTCTTCCTTTTGGGCCTTTGTGTTTCAGACAGGGATCAAAAGGACTTTCTCCTACTAAATAAAACCCTGATCAATGCATTTAATAGCTATCCTACATACAAATATTTCTTCAGATTTATTTAATAAAGACACCAACTGGAGAATATTATTTTGCTATCCTTATATTTTATCGAATAGAGAACTCTTAAACCAATAGCCGTTAATTAGAATAACTTGGTGGAGGAAGCGTATATTGAACAACACAGGGCATTTAATAGTCTTCTGCTAAACTAAAGGTCCAGACTACTATTTCCATACAAGACAGGAAAGACGGGTTTTACAGAAGAAATGATACCTTACATTTCCCTGAAAAAAAATTAAGAAAATGTACAGCTTTGACTTCAGAAGTACCCTCACTCATGGTGGTGCTCTCATGTTTCACCCAGCCCACATTTGTCTCCCTGAAGTCCAACCTTATTTACGGCATGAGTGATAAAATTTTCTTTACTTTAATGAGATTAAATATGCCCTTCCCTCGCATTAAACGAGAAATTTTATCAATGCATTCTGGAAGAAGGACAAAATTAAGCACGAGCTTAGACTTAAATAATTTGTTGAACCAGCATTTAAATCTTTAGTCTTCTTTTACACTTTAAGTGCTGTATCCTGCCTGTGCAACAGTTTCACTGACAAAAACCCAATCATCAGTAGATTAAGCATCAGAAGCAGAACTGTTAATTACCTGTAGCTTATAGTCCTTGGTTTATTTTTCCATACTTTTCCATTCTGTTACTCTTCAGCTAGAGAACACCACTCATTCAAAGAGCCATTTATAACTGTTATCTTTTCCATAAACTTTGCCAATTATTTAACCTTCAAAAGGTAACAGCTATAAACAACTTACTGATACGTTTACGGTTTCAAAATGCAACTTAATTCCTGATTTTGGTTCACACCAACAAATTAACTATACTTCATCCATGCATGTAGTGCAGCCTCTGCTGTGCTGTAACATGGCAGCTGTGCAGCAGCACTGGGAACCACCATTTAGCAAAGCGAAGAACACTGCTGAGCTGATTTGTGAGGCAGGGGACAACACTGGGTGGGACATTCAGGTAACATAGTACCTTCCTACTACAATTTATGGTCTAGATTTTTATGGTCTTGGCTGGTATTTACTGGAGCCAGTCCTCTGAGCATTTCTGCCCGGCAGTGGGGAAGTGCTGGGGGTGAAAGGAGAGTGCTGTGCTGCTGAGCTGTGAGAAGCCACTCTCTGAGTCCCCAGTTCAGCCAGAACTGGAGTGATGGCAACTACCTCTCAGATATGTCACCACTCCTGTACTGCAGCAAAGCACATGTTCTTTGCCTCATTCGTCTCTGCATCCTAGCTCTCTGCAGTGCTTTTGGTTCAATAGTAGCAATAGAAACTTCTAGCCAGCTCCATCGTACCGCTCCTGGCAACACTTCGAATATTATCTGACTGGTCCAGGTCAGACCCACTTAGTTTTATTTTTAAGAAATGATATTATCAACAGCAACCTAAAGCACAGCAATTGCAGATCATATGGATTTGAAGTGGTGCCATCCTTTAACAAAAAAATCCCCACTTATTAATTTATATGGGAGAAGTTAAAGGTAGGGGTCAAATATCTCAGAGGATAATGCTGTGCTGTATGCCAAATGGATCAAGGCAAGCCTGACAATGCCTGCAAATGGGAGATTTTCTTTCTAAAAAAGAAGCTACAGTGAACACGTGGGTTTGGGTGTCCTTGACATTTATAATTTACAAGAGGATGACTATTAGCAACAATATCCACACTCACTTTAAGATCGAAATAGTAAATGTCACTTCGTGCTATCCCTACCTGGATGCAATGCCAGCAGACCTCTCAGAAAGTGCAAGAATTCTGGAGATAAAACAATCTACAACTCTGTATTCAGCTTGACCCTGTTATGTTGGGACATGGTAAGCCCCCAAAAGGCAATATGTCTTTTCTAAAATAAATGGGTTTCTGGTACTGTGAATGTGCCCATTAATTTCAAATAAGATGTTGTGTACATACAGTTTTTATAGTTCTAGGATAACTACTTGGATACAGTATGGAGAGAGAGATTAGATATAAAAAGTATTTTCCACACTATCCAATTGCAGGTAATTGCAGCGATGTGTGGAACACAAATAGAATAGATTGGAAATGTGTTTTCCCTGTGTATAAAGTTACCAATGGAAAAAGAAAAAAAAAGTTAATTTATACTGTTTGTCCTGAAAACTTTTCAAGATAGAGGTTTAGAATGGTTCTCTGTGTTCTGAAATCAGATTAGAATTAATGATTACATTATTTGTTTTATTCTCCTTTTTGATACGGAAAAGAATACTGTGCTTAGAAACATATGAATCATTTTGAAGTAAGTATGCTGGATCATGGAAGATGGACACACAGAAAAACATCTGTGCGTCCATCTGTGGAAGCTTTGCTTCCACTTTTTCTCCAAAAGGACATAAGCCAGAACCTTTCCCTGCAGTGATGATGTTCCAGCAGAAAAAATCAGATGAGCTCTTTCCCATGCTCAGGTACCCCAGCCATATTTGTGGCACCATAAAAATATG